>BHFT01019899.1:0-29342 GCA_004320025.1 Laticauda laticaudata
AGGAGGAGGAGGAGGAGGAGGAGGAGGAGGAAAACTCTGGAGTCTCGGGTGCTGTCTGAGCTGGGTTGTTTTGTTGCAGACATTTCATGACCCAACTAGGGAACATTATCAGTGCTATAAGTGTATAAATATTAATGCTACAGCACTGGTGATGTTCCCTAATTGAGTCATGAAATGCCTGCAGGAAAACCACCAAGCTTCAGAGGGCACCAAGGACTCCACAGTCCTCCTCTTCTTCTTCCTCTCTACAAATCCCTTCTAGCACTGATAAAAGTTACCTTGTTGGGTCATGAAATGTCTGCAAGAAAGCAACCATGCTCAGAGAGCACCCAGAGTTTAACCCTGAGCTACATATATTCTCTACTATTGGTAAAGAATATTCATTCATTCATTCATTCATTCATTCATTCATTCATTCATTCATTCATTCATTCCTTCCTTCATTCCTTCACTCATTTAAATATATAGGCAGCCCATCTCACTGTTAAGTGATACAAGAGGGGAGGCCTAATTTGAAATTTTAGTGTGTCAGAATTTGGGGAAATACCTTAGATCCACAATAAATGGAATGCCCCTGCCAATAAATGCCTGGGATGAAATAAGGAGTAGTTTTGCAGCCCTGGAAACATCTACTGTACCTCTGGTTTTGTCTTACCTCGCATGACTGGAAGCTTCCAAGCTCTTCCACGGAGAACCTGAAAATTTGGGGGTGGCTCTTGTGGAGAAGGATGAGAATGAAGGATACGGGTCCTTTTCCTGCAAAACAAAACAGGTCTTAAGGTGGGAATCTGCAACGATCTACAATCGGGCAATCTGGCAAAAGGAGCTTGCCAGAAGTATGCAATTGTTGGGGCTCATCGGCATCCAGTGCAGACAGCAGTGGAATCGAATCGTGGGGAAGAACAGGGACCAGTTCAGGAGTCTGGAGAATGAATAAAAAAATAAACCAGTAAATTAATTAAAGAAAAGAAGAAAACAAAAAATGAATAGAAGAATAAATGAATGAATAAAACAATAAACGAAGCAACGAATTAATTAAACAATAACCCCATAAATAAATAAATATAAATAAAACAAGAAATGAAGAAAATCTTTCGCAGGCAGTTTTGTCTGCGCAGCACAAAAGGCTCCCAAAAGAGAAACGGGGAATGGTATGTAGAGAGGATTCTGGTGTTTTTACCTGGCAGCTTCTTCTTGCCTTCCTTTCTTCTCTCAGGTGAGTGATGCTTTCGAGCGGGGAGACGGCGACTTTGACCTGCCCTCGGCACTGCCCGCTAAGGTCGGTGATGTTGTACCAGCCGCAGATGTACTGGAAGCCGGACAGCAGCGGGGAGAGGTCCACGGATGCAAATCCTATCACCCGTTCAACGTCTGCAGGGAAAACGGCGTGTCAGAAGCAGGCGAGACGTTTCAGCAATTAAAATTTGCCCCTTGCCATGAGAAACCTTGGCTGGGACCCCCCAATTCCAAACGTCGGCCTGGTAAGAAAGCCAAATGGACCCTAACTGAGGGAAAAGGCGATCGACGGAGTAGAAAATGACCAGATGTTAACTTTGGAGGCTCTGGTTTAATCTGCCTTCTTCCAGATTACAGTTATATGTATCTTTTGAGTAGCAATAAAAACACCCCCAAACTTGGTTAGTTGGAAGCAACTGGAAATTAAAAATCCTTCCCTTGCTTTGTGAAAGCGAAGCGAAGACTTCATTTTTACAAACGCAGAAGACATTTATTCATTTGGTTGGTTGGTTAGGTTTTCCTTCCTTCCTTCACTTCTTCCTACTCCTCCTTCCGCCATTCTTACCTTCCTTCCCTGATACCTTCCTTTACTCCCTTCCTTCCCACTCTTCTCCCTTCCCTCAACATTCTTCGCTTTCCTCTCTTTCCTTCCGTCCTCTCTTCCCTTTTTTCCTTTCTCTCCCTTCACCTCTCTTCCTCCCTATTCTTCCCTGTCGCGTCACAATCGTTACCTCCCTTCCCTTCCCCTTCTCCCTTTCTTCTCTTTCACTCCCTCCCTTCCTTTTCTTCCCCTTCCCTCATCTTTCCTTCCTTCCCTTCTCCTCCTTTCTTTCACCTCCTTTTCCTCCCACGCTTTTCTTCTCACTCCCTCACATTCTTCCGTTCCTTCCTCCCTCTCCTCTCTTCCTTTCTCTCTTTTTCACCTCCCTTCCTACACTCTTTCTTCTCCTTCCTTTCTTTCACTTCGCATTCTTCCTTCCATTCCTCGCTCCCCTTTTCTTCCTTTTCTTTTGTCATTCTCTCCTTTCCTTCCCACTGTTCTCTCTTGCCTCATATCCTTCCTTCCTGCACCTTTTTCTCTCTCTTTCACTTCCTTCCTCACCACTCTTCTCCATTCCTTCGCAATTCTTCCTTTCTTTCCTCCTTTCACCTCCCTTCCTTCACTTTTCTCTCTCCCTCCCTCAGTTCTTCCTTCCTTCCCTTCTTCCTCTTTTCTTTCACCTCTTCCTCCGCTCCTTTTCTTCTCCCTCCTTTCCTTTCCCGTCCTTCCTTCCTTCCTTCCTTCCTCCTTCCTTTTCCTTCCCTTCCTTCCTTCCTTCTTCCTTCCCCTCCCCCCATAGCACCATCTCCACTCGAATAACTCTGGGTGACTTACAATTTCGTAAAGTATAAAAAACAATGAAAAGTATTTAAAAAAGCATTCTAAAAACCATTGTTTAAAAAAATGCAATATTAAAATACACAGGACAAACTGCAAATACTTGACCAGTTAACAGTGCAGGCAGTCCTTGACTAATGACCATTTGTTTAATGACTCTAAAGTTAAAATGGCGTGGAAAAAAAGTCACTTAGGACCAGTTTTTCACACTTATTATGATTGTTGCGGCATCCCCAGAGGAGTCATGTGAAAATACTTTTGGGTGCTTAGCAACTGGCATATATTTATGTTGGATGGAGTAGCATCCCAAGGTCCCAGGACTGTCCTTTGCAACCTTCTTAGGAATTGTCATGCCCCCTTCGGAATCTGATTCGGAGGAGGCTGAGCAGCTGACAGGGAGTGGGAGTGTGGCTCCGTTGGCTGTGGAGGAAACTGGGGAAGGGCAAAGTCCTGCTGGGCAGAGCAGGAAAAAGGTAGAACAAGGGAGAGGGAGTTCAGAGGAAGACCCAGGCCCACCCCCTCTTCATCCTAGGACATTCAGGGATGAATAGAGAAGGGAGCAATGTGGGTTGCATGGCTTATGGGGAAGGAAAGGGTCCTGATTCCCTTCATTAGCTGCAGCTGAGAATACAAAAGGCAAGCTGTGCATAGCAAGTTGTTGGGAGCAAATGTGAATTTATCTGGTATCGTCGTGGCTTATCTGTGTTCCTGGCATCTTCCCAACTATGTGAGTTTTGCCGTGCTTTCAAGTCTGAAATTCCTTCTCCTGCTCGGTCAAGTTAATTACTTCAGCTTGGTGTTTGGATTTTTAGTTACAGTTTGTGTATTCTTCATTTTGGATAGAATTTTCTACAGTTAAAGGCTGTTCCTGGGAGAGTTTTTTCTCCAGCTGAAGGTAAACTGGACATTGGGGGCAAAGTTGGAGATAATAAAGGGACTCTGATTGCTTATTTGACTGTGTTGCCTTTGTGCCATGCCTCGGTCATCACAGGAATCTTCTGACAAAGTCAAGGTAAAGTCAGTTGTAAGTCAAGGATTACCTGTACCTATTTACAACTACATGCAAGCAACAATAAACATCAACAAGCAAAGGATGGACAGGCAGATAGCTTTCAGTCAATCAATTTTTAAGAAAGATTGCTATGTTACGGTTAGACATTGCTTGTTGCAAAGGAGTTCCGATTCCTGACAGGGGTACCTGCTTTATGCCATATTTTGAAGACCAGAGTTTTCTGGGAATCCAGCAGGAGTTCCTTGGAGAGTCTGCAAAGAATCAAAAAAAGAAATCAGAAATATATTTAAATGATAGCTGGAGGAAACATCACTTCCAGGCAAGTTTTTGACTACAATCAAGATTTCAGCAAGCCATTTGACAAAGCAGACCACAACCTACCACAACCTTGGAAAGCTAGAAAAAAATGGAATAGATAGCACCACCACTAGATGGACTCGCAACTGGGTGACAAACCATACTTAACGAGAAGTTCTTAATGGGTCCAAGTCTACATGGAGGGAAGTAAGCAGTGGGGTGCCACAAGGTTCTGTCTTAGGCCCCCCCAGGACTCTTCAATATCTTCATTAACAACTTAGATGAGGGAATAAAGGAGAACCTACCAATTTTGCAGATGATACTAAGCTGGCAGAATAGCCAACACCCAGGAAAATGGGCTCAAGATCCAGATGGATCTTGACAGACAAGAAATCTGGGCCCTATGTAACAAAATGAAATTCAATGTAGAGAAAAGGAAACTCCTACACTTAGGCAAGAAAAACCCAAAGGACACATATAGACTGGGTGAAATCAGGCTCAACAAGCAGTCACTGGGAGAGGGATCTTGGAGTCTTAGTGGACAACCAGCTAAATATGAGCCAGCAGCCAAAAAAGCTAACACAATCCTAAGTTGCATTAACAGAGGGATACAATCAAGATCAAGGGAGGTACTAATACCACTCTATATCCTTAGTAAGGCCACATCCTAGAGTACTTGTGTCGACCAGTTTTGGTTCACCACATTGATGAAAGAATGAGTTGAGACTCTAGAAAAAGTGCAAGAGGAAGATGCAAACCAAGGATGATGATGGGCGACGCACTGGAGGCTGCTAAAAACATACGATGGACTGTTGCAGGAACTGGGGCCTGGCTGGTCTAGTGGAGTGAGAAGGACCAGGGCAGACAAGGAGAGCGATCGTTCCAGATATGTCTAGGGGCTGTGCAACAGAGAGGAGGAGGGGGGGTCAAGCTGTTTTCCAAAGCATCATGGAGGCCAGACAAGAGGATATATTGATGGAATGTAACAAGGAGAGATTTTTTCAACATGGAATAAAGTGAGAATACTCCCTTCCTGACAGTTGAGATACAATCATCCCATGGAACAGCAAGTTGCTCTTTTGAAATTGTGGTGAGCTGTTATTCATCACTGGAAGCTTTCAAGAAGAGACTGGACTGCCATTTGTCAGAAATGGTGTAGGGTCTCCTGCTTGGGTGGGGGGGGTTGGACTAGATGACCTACAAGGTCCCTTCCAACTCTGATTATCCATTACCTGTTAGGAGAAGCAAAACATCTTCAAAAGAAAAAGTCCAGTTGCTTCCTGAAAAAGCACCTTTGGGACAGGTCTTTGGCATATTTGTGACAATACTTCTGTTGTCTTTCATGCAATCAATCAATCAATCAATCAATCAATCAATCAAACATTTATTGTCAATGCACAACATGTGTACAATGAAATTGAAATTACCTTGTCTGATGCTGAAACTCCCAAACAGGGGAATCTGTGTTTTGTACCGTTGAGGTGGTGATGGGGTTATCGACATCAGTGGCCATGAAAGACACGTAGCTACAGGGTGACGTTACTCCCTGCTCTGCAAGAGGAGTACTTGCTGAAAGCGAGTAATTTAGAATCAGTTTGCAGCAACTGCTTTGCTTTCTACGACAATTTCAATCACAAAGAAATAAAAGTCAATCAGAATAGATCTGGAAGGGATCTTTCAGTGCCACTTGCAACTTCAAACAGTCCCTAAATGAGCTGTTGTAAGTTGAGGACTTTCTGTACATGTAGTTCTCGACTTACAACCATTTGTTTAGTGACTGTTTGAAGTTAAGAACAGCGCTGAAAAAAAAAGGAACTTATGATATTGCAGTATTCCCCAAGGTCATGTGATCAAAATTCGAACAGGTGCCAACTGACTTGTATTTATGACAGTTGCAGTGCCCCAGTGTCATTCTGATCCCCTTTTGCAAATATCTGACAAGAAGCATCAATGCCAGATTCACTCAATGACCATGGTAGTAGTTCCAGTGATTTACTGAACAAACTTGGCAAGGAAGGACGTAAAACTCACTTTATGACTGTCTTGCTTAACAGTGGCATTTGGGGCTCACTTGTGGTCATAAGTCCAGGATTTACAACCTCTTTGTTTCCTGTAGTTGCATTTCATTGCAGATTCTCCTCTAGTGACCAGAGGAGTAAAAAAAGAAAAACTCCAGATAATAGTGTTAATTTTTTTCCTAGGAGGCTAATTCTGTTTTTCTGCCCTGGATGGCCTTTTGCACCAATGGCTTTTCTCTTACACCAATGGCTGTCCTTTTCCAGCACCTGCCCACTGTACTTTCAACTAAGGCATGTTCTCATCCTTGTCCAAAGAAAGTTATTATATAAAAATAAGCAAATCTGCCCATTTCTGGTTTATACTGCAAAATCTTGGGTTCTCTTCTAATAAAACTATATAGCTATGGCTTTAACCAATATGGAATGGAATAGAATGAGAATAGAATAAAATAGAATAGAAATATGGAATAGAAATGAAATATAGAATAGAATAGAAATATGGAATGGAATTGAATAAATTAGAGTTAGAGTGAAATAAGAATTAGAATATAATTAGAACAGAATCTAATAGAACAAAATAGATGAAATGAGTACTAATAGAATAGAATTAGAAGAAAAAAGAACAGAACAGTTGAGTGATTCATTGTCATCCTTAGGTGCGTAACATGGTTGTTAAGCGAGTTTTGCCTTGTTTTACGATGTTTCTTGCTACAGTGGTCAAATGAATCACTGCAGCTGTTAAGTTAATCACACGGTCGTTAAATGAATTTGGCTTCCCCCATTGAATTTTGCAGATCAGAAGGTCATCAAAGAGGGAGATCATGTGAGTTCTGAGGACACCGCAACCCATCATAAATCTGAGTCCGTTGCCAAGCGTCCGAGCTTTCATCCCGTGAACAGGGGGGATGCCGCAATGGTCGTAAGTGCGAAAAACCATTGTTAAGTCCCTTTTTTGCCCTTAGTAGCGTTGTAACTTCAAACGGTCACTAAACCGATGGTCGTAAATTGAGAACCTTCCTCCCCCCAAGTATAAATCCTTAATTTTCTGATCAATATCTCCTCCCTACAGAGATGCCCCTGCATAACAACTGGTCAGTTTCATGGCTTCTGATCCAAGCGGAGCTTGCAGGTCAGACACATCCGGCCTTATTTCATAACTTTCAGAAACAAATTTCTGAAAAACAGAATTTGCTGAAGCGGTTACTGGTTCTTCCTGAAAGCAGGGGGAAAAACAACAACAACAACCAACAACATAGGAGGAAGGTGTTAGCAGTGCGAGGATGAGGAGGGCCGTGGTACTTTGAGCCAGGGGAGGGAAGTCTGCGAATAATTTCCCAACTGTTCTTTAACCCGCCGTCAAGCCACACCGCTTTTGCAAGCCGCGTGTTGATCAAAAGTCTTTCTTGGGAGAAATATGGGAAGACGGTCCGTTGATTAATCCAGGAGAACTGGGCAGAACTCTATCAAGGCCTATAAGATACGTTAGGTCCGTGTTGGCGAACCTATACCACGCGTGCTGGAAGTGGCACACAGAGCCTTTTCCCCCAATACGCAAGAGGTCGCCCGGAACAGCCCCACTGTGCATGTGCACCGCCGCCTGATAGCTGATTGTCGGGTATCTGGTGTGCAGGTGCAGGGGGTATGTATATGAGAGATGCGCACATATGCGCAGAGCCGCATGGTGCATGAGGGGATGCTTGCGCAATGCGCCAGAGTGAAGGGGGGCAAGGATCGCACAGTACGCATACACAGGGGAGCGGGGAAACCCCAGACATGCATTGCCTTTCCTGCGTGCTGGCACAAACACCACACGCAATTATCGGCACGGGAGGCGAAAAAGGTTAAGCTACCACCAGGGCGTGGGATTCAAATTTTCAACAACTGGTTCTGTGGGCATGGCTTGTTGGTGGGTGTGGCCTTGGCGTCATGTGACTGAGTGTGACACTGGTTTGCGGGTGGTCAAGTTAATTGCTGGTGTGGCCAACTTCACATATCATTACATTGAAGGCAACGCATCTTCCTTCGCCTGGCCTGCTTCGTGACTGTGGAATGCTGCGCAACAGTCGTAAGTGTTGAAAAAACCAGGGTCCTATAAGTCCTTTTGTCAGTGCCATTGTGACTTTGAATGTCGCCTCCAACCCAAGCAAGAGTACGCCAGCCAAAGGAGGGGAAAAAAATTCTCAGAGAAGTTCCTGAGACAGGAAGGTCTAAGTCCTGCAAGAATGTAATAAGGTTTAACTGAGAGGGCAGTTTCTGTAAGCAACACCAGAATGTTTCCGTCCTGCCTTCCTTACAGGATTAGCCCAGGAATTTCTTCTAATTTCTTCTCCGAACCACTTAGAATAACAACCGGTTCTTGCGAATAGGTGCAAACTGGTAGAATCCCACCCCTGGCCACCACTGCTTTAGGTCAAGTATTACCATGCCATGTTTTGGAACAGGAGTGTCCAACCTTGGCAATTTTAAGACTTTTGGACTACCACGACCAGAATTCAATAAAATCCTTGGTTGTAGCTAATACTATCCTTGGTTGCATAAACAGAGGCACAGAATCAAAATCAAGTGAAGTGTTAGTATCGCTTTACAAGGCCTTAGTAAGGCCACACCTGGAATCCGGCCAGAGGTGGTATTCAGCAGGTTCTGACCAGTTCTGGAGAATCAGTAGTGGAAATTTTGACTAGTCTGGAGAACTGGCAAATACTACCTCTGACTGGAGATTTTACAGTATCCTTCCCCTGCCACACCCACAGAATCAGTAGTAAAAAAAATTGAATCCCACCACTGATTCTGGCACCCAGTTTTGGTCACTGCATTACAAAAAAAAAAAAAAAAAGGATGCTGACAACATTTTGGAAAAAATGCAAAGAAGAGCAATGAAGACTATTAAAGGCCTGGAGACAAAAACATATGAAGAACTTGGATACGGCCAATCTAAAGAAAAGATGGACTAGGGATGACATGATAGCAGTTTTCCAATATTTGAGGGGCTGCCCCAAAGAAGAGGGAGGTCCATCTATTCTCCAAAGCCCCAGAAGGCAGGACAAGAAGCAACCGATGGAAACTCATCAAGGAGAGAAGCAACTTGGAATTAAGAAGAAACTTCCTGGCAGTGAAGACTACTTAACCGGTGGAACTGCTTGCCTCCAGAAGTTCTGGGTGCTCTATCATTGGTGGCTTTTTAAGAAGAAGCTGGACAGCCATTTGTCTGAAGGTATAGAGCAACGGTCTTGGCATGTTTAAGACTTGTGGATTTCAACTCCCAGAATTCCTGAGCTAACATAACTGAAGGAGGAATTCTGGGAGTTGAGGTCCACAAGTCTTAAAGCTGTCAAGTTTGAAGACCCCCTGGTTTAGGTATTTCAATGTTGGAAGTTTACAATGATTTTTTTTAATTTGAATTTTATTTTGAGTTCTTTATTGTCATTCTACGTATATGCACAGTATGCATACAACGAAATTCACGTAACACCCAGACCAGACCCAACATGCACACACACATGACAATCCCCAAACAAACCAAAAGCTTACAATGAAATATTGTGGGAGGCTAAAATACCAAATACATGGAGGAAAGCAAATATAACTTTAATACCAAAAAGAAGAATCAGATAGTACACAAAAAAAAATAAAATAAAAACCTAGAGACCAATATCACTACTAAATGCAAATGATAAGATATGGGCTTCAATGATTGCAGAAAGATTAAAATGACTTTATATTCCCCAGACCAGAATGGATTTTTACTGAAAAGGGCAAATTAAAAATATGAGAATTCTCCTGAATATATTGGGAGTATTGTGAAGTACATTCCGATTAATCCAGTTTAATCTAGCTGTGCTGGCATTGGGCACAAATTATTGGAGCGCATCAGGACAGAACAATCAGGAGGGTTTTTTTTGAGAAACGGACTTGGTGTGTGCAGCGCAAGGGCCAAGACAACAACCAGTTGTGGGAGGAAAGTCTAGGAATAAGGTCAGCAGAATCAAAAGCAGAACAAAGGGTTATTTCGTGGCTCACCTCCTCCTACTTCCAGCTTGGCTGTATTGCAAACCCTTGCATTTTTGCTGAGGTAATCCTCAGTTTACAGCAGTTTGCTTAGTGGCCATTTGAAGTTACAATGGCACTGAAAAATATTTTATTGATTGAATTATTAAAACACGATGACTGACATTCCTTTTTGTCATACATGTTATAACATATAATACATATTTTTTATACATTTGTACAATTCGTTTCTATCCGTAATTACCCATTCTACAGATCCTGTTTTTTTAATTCTAGGCCCTTCCTTTCTTTTCCCACCATGGATAAAAATTTATTCCATATCTTGTAGTATTCTGCCTTGTCCTTATTTTTTTAATTCCAGAGTCAATCTATCTATTTCAGCACATATCAATATCTTCTTTATCACCTCACCTTCATCGGGAATTTCTCTTATCTTTCCATTTTTGGGCAAAAGTCATTCTTGCTGCCGTGATAATGTGTACTATTAGATAAATCTCCTCTTTACTATATCTTGCTGTCATAATTCCAAGGAAAAATAATTCCAGTTAATAATCTATTTTATGTCCAGTCATCTCCTCTAACCACATTTGAATCTTATGCCAAAACTCCAGAGTTTCTTACAAGACCACCATGTATGGTAGCATGTTCCATTTCTTGGGCACATTTCCAACAGTATGGTGACAAGTTTTTATACATTTTAGCCAATCTTGCCGGGTACAGTGCCTGACGTGCAGATCCGCAGAAGGCAGAGGAGAGGAGAGCAGTGGAAATCTATGGGCCAGTACTTGGGATGGAAGAGCCACCACTGCCAGTGAAGTCCCACCCCAGCTCTGGGGATAAAAGGCAGGGGGTGGAGATGAATAGATGTGGCAGACCACTATGCACTTCCCTGTCAGATGGACTTGTTAGCCTGAGGTAAAAGAGAAACTTTTTGCTGGGGCTGCTGGTGCTCCTAATAAAGGAATAATTGCTTCAACTACAGAGGGCTTGTCATGTTTCGGGATCTGGGTCAGAACAGAGAAGTGTCTGGGAGAGAAAAATTATACCAAGAAATTTGGCATGTGAACCTCAGTTCTGGCTTTGCTTTACTGTAATCCACCTGACCTTCAGTGAACGATACCTTTCTCAACGAAGGGAGTAAAGGGTCATTCTCACTTAAAGTTTCAAGATAATCAACAGTATCAATAGTCGAGACCTTCAAATGTCTAGGTTCCATCCTATCACAAGACCTGAAATGGACACTTAACATCAAAAATGTCATCAAAAAAGCACACAAAAAAATGTTCTTTCTGCGCCAACTCAGGAAGCTCAAACTGCCCAGTTCTACAGAGGAATGATGGAATCTGTCATCTGCACCTCTGTCACTGTCTGGTTTGGCTCTGCAACGCAACAGGACAGATACAGATCCAGCGGGTAATTAGGACTGCAGAAAAAACAATGGCTACCAACCTGCCTTCCATGGAGGACCTGCATCCTGCATGAGTCCAAAAAGACTGGCTGGGAAAATATCTACAGACCCCTCACATCCTGGACTAAACTGTTTCAACTCCTTCCCTCAAACGAGCCACACGCCCTGCACACCAGAACAACTAGACACAATGACAGTTTTTCCCAAAGGACATACTCTGCTAAACAATAATTCCTCAACACTGTCCACTACTATCATTGTTAATCTTCTTCATCACTCCTTATTAGCTCATCGCCTCCCACTTGTGACGGTATGATTGTAACTTTGTTGCTTGAATCCTTACGATTTATATGGACTGTTCCTAGTATGATTTGATTGCTTATTGTACCCTCTGACTATCATTAAGTGTTGCACCGTATGATTCTTGTCTCTTGATGATGAATGTATCGTCTCTTTTTATGTCCACTGACAGCATTTGCACCAAGACAAATTCCTTGTGTGTCCAACCACACTTGGCAATAAATAATTCTATTATATTCTTTTCTTATTCTATTCTTATTCCTAATTCTTATTTCTTTTCTATTCTATTCTATTCCTATTCTCTCTTCTAATTCTATTTCTATTCTATTCATTCAATTCTATTCTGATGTTATTCTATTCCTAGCCTATAACTATTATTAAGTATGGTACGTGATGATTCTTGACGAATATATTTTTTCTTTTATGTGCACTGAGAGCATTGGCACCAAAGACAAATTCCTTGGGTGTCCTATCACACCTGGCCAGTAAAGAATTCCATTCCATTCCATTCTATGAGGCACGACTGACACGGGCTTACCTTTTAAGCATAGGTGCATGGCTCTTTCCACAAGAATGCTCACAGCGAATGTGTTCTCCAGATCACAAGCAGCAGGTTTGTCCTGGGACACTTTGTTGACGGAAGGATTTGATTCCGAGTGGACTTCCAACTCCTGCTCTACTGCCTTCTTCTCTCCTTCAACACTGCTGCTGCTGCTGTCCTTGTCCTCTTCATGGTTCCCAGACCCTCCACATGGACTAGGAGTCACCGTGATGTGAACGCGCAACGCAGCCCCCCACAGGTTGGCAGCATTGCGTCGGAACAAGGGAAAAACACCTGCAACAAGGGGAGGAATTTAGGCTCAGTCGAAATGCAGATCTCGCCCCTCTGAGAAAAAGCTGCTAGGTTTTCTAAGGGGGAACCCCAGGTTGACTTTGCCGTTGGCTCCAGGAGCTGTAGAATCGCCCTTTGGTTGAACCAACTTTTATAGGTAGTCCTCAACTTATGACCACCGTTTAGCCCAAAATTTCCATTGCTGAAAAAGGAAGTTGTAAAGTGAGCATTGCTCTACCTTACCACCTGTCTTGCCACAACCTTCTCACAAGAAGACACTAAGGCAGAAGCTGGACAAAATACCCAGGTACAAATTGAGCAACGTGCTCCATGCAATGCAAGGCAGCGAGCCCTCTGCAGATCTGTGTATTGGGGAAACAAAACAGACTAGTCCAGGGTTCTCCAACCTTTTGGACCTCAGGGACCACCAAACTCATACTTTGAAATCCCACAGACCAGAGTCCTTGGGAAAATCCCCCAAAAGGTCTGCAGGAAAATTCCCCACGCCATTTTCCTACCGATTGATCATTCTTTATTTGGGATTGCAGGATACCGTCTCCAGCACCGTTTTCAGGGGGAGAGAAAGACTTTTAGCTTCATGCAAGGAAAACAGCAGAAGCAGCAGAAGTCTTTTCTTTCTCTCCCCCAAACTCCGCCAGAAAGGAGTCTTTGCCAGCGCAGCCTCTTGGAGCAGGAGGCCTTGCAGGGTCCCAAAGACTCATTTCTGGCAGTTTGGGGAAGAGGAAGAAGGACTTTGGCTGCTTTCCTTGCATGCAGCCAAAAGCAGCAGAAGAAAGAAGTGGAAAGAAGCAGCTCGGTGGCCAGGCTAAGTGCATGAGGTGAGTGGGGCAAGTCCCCCCCCTTCCCCCCTCCCCTCACTACCTCATGTTGTTCACAATGCAAGCAATGCAAGCCTTGCCTTCCTGCGGGCCATGTGGGCGGTACAACCTTATGTTCCTGCGCAGCCTGGATTAATTGCTTTGGGGGGATATTTCTCTGCAGACCAAAATTTTTTCATGGACCACTAGTGGTCCCTGGCCTGCTGGTTGGCAACCATTGGACTAGATAACCTACAAGGTCCCTTCCAACTCTGACTATTAGAATCTCCAGAGACAGCCTGCTCACAAGCAAAGTCAATGGGGAAGTCACTTATCAATGATGTGACTGACTTAACAACTGCCATGATTCACTTAACCACTGTGCCAAGAAAAGTCATGAAAATGGGGCCAAACTCACAATTTGGGGCTGTAAACTGAGGATTACCTAAATTTCTGAAAATCAGGCTAGCGACTGTCTCTCAAACCTTTATAAACATACCGCTGATAGTTTTCTTCTTTCGGAAGCTTTCCGCCAGCGGTGCCAGGTCCACGTAGGCTGATCCGATCAAGCGGTCGGTATCTAGCGGTCTTTCCACGTCGCCATCTTTGCCGTAAGCTCGCCACACCTGGAGTTCCAGTTTTTCTTCCCTGAGGTACCAGAATAACGCTGGACCAGACTGGAGCTCCATTTGGTTGGGTTTCTTAAACACGACAGTCCCGTGTTTTTCACCTTCAGTTAATTTTGGCCTCCGAAGTGAAGTCCAAGCGGCTTCTTGATCGTAGAGCTTATAGCGAAGGTAGCAATAGACGCTTTTATTTAAGTGTGTTTCTCCTGCGAGGAACAGGCTCTGTAGCGGCAGCCACAGCTGAGGAGTAGCAATAGACACACGGAGCGGTGTCGAAGGAGCCTGGCCTTCACTCTCGCTATCCTCCCACGGATCCTCAGAGTAGGTTTCCTTCCAGTTCCACCCTAAACGGTTGGCAGTCTCTAGGACACGTTCTCGGTCTCCAGGACAAACAAAGGCAACCGAAATCTCCAAACCTCCCACGATGCTCTGCGTGACGTTTGCACACCGCGATGCCAAGAGATCCTCTGGGAGAATGAGGGGGTACCAACCTCTGAGACCTGCGAGGAAACACAAAGAGAAGTTTTTGTCAAAAATAAATAAAAACAATAAAATCATTCATTTTGCAAAGGCCCTGGTTTGATCCTTCTTTTCAGCCTGGCAAGTTCACAACAGTCTCTTGAATATCCAGGCCCCTTGAAAGAATTTAGAGCAGGGGTCTCCATACGTGGCAACTTTAAAGACTTGTGGACTTCAACTCCCAGAATTTCTGAGCCAGCAAATCTTTGGACTTCAACTCCCAGAATTCCTCAGCCTGAGGAACTCTAGGAATTGAAGTCCACAAGTCTTAAAGTTGCCAAGTTTGATTTAGAGGCAAATAAGTGGCTACCTGAATTGCACTTGGAAGCCGACTGGCATTCCAGACAGCAGTGATGGCATACAAGCATGCTGACATGTAGCTGTTACTGCTGGCACCGCTGAATTTTAAGGCAGGGGTAGCTTCTGGGTAGTCTTCAAGGGGGGCCCCATGAAAAGTGCACTGCAGTAATCCAGACATGAGGTGACTAGGGTGTGAGTAAATTTTCAAAGGACCTCCCAATTCAGAAAAGGGAGCAAGTCTGGTCTAGTGGTTGAGTTACCAGGCATGAAAGCAGGCTGGGTAACTTTGGCCCAATCACCAGGCGACTGTGAGTTCTAGTCCTGCCTTAGGCATGAAAGCTGGCTGGGCGACTTTGGGCCAATGACCAGATGAGTTCTAGTCCCACCTTAGGCATGAAAGACAGTTGGGTGACTTTGGGCCAATCACCAGGAGACAGGGAGTTCTAGTGCTGCCTTAGGCATGAAAGCCAGCTGGGGGATTTGGCCCAGTCCCTCCATCTCAACCCAACCCGCCTCGTGGGTAGTTGTTGTGGGTGAACTAGGAGGAGGAAAGATTTTCGCTGCTCCCAGTTATTTCTAAAAATCATAAAAGCTGGATGCAAATTGAATAAATATTAATAATGAAGGACATATGTGGTGCACTAGGTGAACATATGCAAAGACCCTCCTGGCCACAGATGCTACCTGCTCCAAGTTGTGCGCCTGGCTTGTGATAAGTGTGTAGAGGTCATAGTGTAATGTGGTGTCTTTACCTGATCTCCGAATCAGCAGATCTCTGGTAGGAACTCTGACGGTTCCCAGCAAGCAATCTTTTAGAGTTTCCCTTGGAGCTGCAAAAGTAAATAACAGTTGTGATCTAAACTTTCCATCATCATAATGGGAATTCATCCCCCTGGAAAGTATTGATATTAGAGCAGGGGTCTCTGAACTTAGCTAAAGACTTCAGCTCCCAGAATTCCACAGTGTCGGGACTGCATTTTGGGCGTTTGGCAACTGGTCTCAATTTATGCCTGTCTTGCAGTCACATGATCATGATTTATGAGGGTTTCGCAGAAAACCATCATTTATTTCTAGTTCTTCGGGCAAAAATGATCCATAGCAAACAAGGAACTGGCTTCACAACTGCACTGTTTGCTTAAACGACTGCTGCAAAAGGAGGTAGTAAAATTGACATGGGTCACAGGATGATTCGTTTTACGACCGTCACAATTTCTGGCCATAATTGGCAGGCTCCGTTATAGCAATAGCAGTAGCACTTAGACTTATATCCCACTTCATAGTGCTTCACAGCCCAGAGATTCGTCAAATGTCTCAGTCGGAGAACGGGGGGTTGTTAGACCCAGGAGTAAAATGGGTGGAGTCTTGGATGGAAGGCTGAGTCAACCTGGAGTCTGCTGGGATCGAACTGCTGACAGTGGGCAGAGTTAGCCTGCTGTACTAGATTCTCAACCACTGTGCCAACATGGAAGGAGGAATGGAGGGAGGGAGGGAGGGAGAAGGAAGGAAGGAAGGGTAATAGCACTTAGACTTATATACTGCTTCACAGTGCTATTACAGCCCTCTCTAAGTGGTTTACAGAGTCAGCCTTCTGCCCCCAACAATCTGGGTCCTCATTTTACCAAGCTTAGAAGGACGGAAGGCTGAGTCAACCTTGAGCCTGGTGAGATTTGAACTGCCAAATTGCAATCAGCCGGCAGTCAGCAGACATAGCCTGCAATACCGCACTCTGACCACTGCGCCAGTGGTTATGGTTGTAGCTTGAGGACTGACTATCTGTACTAGTCAGCATAAAATTAAGCTGTTCAACTCCAGGTAGTCCTCAATTTACAATCATTCGTATAGTATAGTATAGTATAGTTTACTAGAGTATAGAAGAGAACAGAACAGAGTAGAGAATAGAACAGAACAGAATAAGAAGAATAGAATAAGAACAGAACAGGAATAGGAAAATAGAAAAGGAATATAGACTAGACTAGACTAGACTAGACTAGAATATAGAATAGAATGAAGAGGAAATAGAATGAAATATAGAATAGAATGAAGAGGGAATAGAATAGAATAGAAATAAGAATTAGGAATAGAGAATAGAAGAGAAATAGAAGAGAAGAGAGAACAGGAATATACAATAGAATAGAAAAGGAATACAGAATAGAAATATAGAATAGAAATACATATAACAGAATAGTAGAGAACAGAACAGAGCAGAACAGGAATATCTCAATCAGGTGAAGGGAAGTTGTTTTGCAAAAGCACCACAATGTTCACAACCGAAGAGGCATCGATGAAGCAATGCCCCCCCCCTCCCCACAAGCCTTTGGGGGTAGTTGTGCAGGTTGACAACCGGGCCCCATTTGTTTGTGGCACCTGAGCTCAGGGGCTGGTGATAGAGGTGGAAGACAACCTCCGACTGCTGCAAGAGTTCCCCAAGGCAGCAGGCTTCCCCGCTGCTCTTCTGAACCACGAGACGGCAGGGCAGCTCCATGTGATGCTCGAAGGCTGGGCAGAAGGAGCGAGCCACGGTCCGTGTCCTGCGCCGCTCAGCCCCAGGGAGGAAGGGGAGGTGTATCGACACGTAGGTGTTGAGGCCGATTTCGGCACTGTATTGGAATGGAGCATGCTTTTCGGCCAGGGCTCTAAGTGATGAAAAGAAAATATTTATCTTTATATGATTTATTCACACAGGTTAGTCCTTGATTTACAACAATTTTCTTAGTGACTGTTTGAAGTGGCAATGGTCGTAAAAAATTAGACTTATTCCTCTACAGAGGAATGATGGAGTCTGTCATCTGCACCTCTATAACTGTCCGGTTTGCAACCCAACAGGACAGACACAGACTTCAGAGGGTAGTTAGGACTGCAGAAAAAGTAATTACTACCAACCTGCCTTCCACGGAGGACCTGCATATTGCACGAGTCAAAAAGAGGCCTGTGAAAATATTTAGACCCCTCACATCCCAGACATAAACTGTTTCAAGTCCTTCCCTCAAAACGACGCTATAGAGCCCTGCACACCAGAATAACTAGATACAAGGAGAGTTTTTTCCCCCGAATGCCATCACTCTGCTAAACAACTAATTCCCTCCACACTGTCCAACTATTTACAAAGTCTGCACTACTATTACTGTTCATCTTCTCATCCCTCCTTATCACCCTTCCCTTCCCACTTGTGTCTGTGTGACTGTAACTTTGTTGCTTGTGTCCTTACAATTTATATTGACTGTTTCCTGGTATGATTTGATGGCTTCTTGTACCCTATGACTATCATTAAGTGTTGTACCTGATGATTCTTGATGAATGTATCTTTTCTTTTTATGTACACTGAGAGCATTTGCACCAAAGACAAATTCCTTGTGTGTCCATTTACATTCAGCCAATAAAGAATTCAATTCAATTCAATTCTTGACAAATGTTTCTTTTCTTTTATGTACACTGAGAGCATTTGCACCAAGACAAATTCCTTATATGTCCAATCACACTTGGCCAATAAACTATTCTATTCTATTCTATTCTATTCTATTCTATCCTTATTCTATTCTACCAGGTGTCTTCCCTTATCTGAGGACTGAAGATGGAGCTCTCCTGAACTGCCAATTCTTGGCATGACAGGGTAGGGATGTGTCCCATTGGAGAATATACATCCGGGGGTGGGGGTGGGTGGGAGAAGACCAGGGTCAAGCGGGAAATGAAATGATGTGTCATAGAGTCAGCTGCACCCAGGTAATGTGGACATGGTCACTCTTAATAAATCATTTTTTTAAAACTCTGAGATGCGGCTACAGATTCACGATTCGATTGGGGGTGGATTGTTGGAGCCTTGACAGCCAGCCGACTCTGAGACACATCGTTCATCTCACCCTTGACCCTGGTCTTCCTCCCACCCCCTGGATGTATATTCTCCAATGGGACACATCCATAGTCAAGAGTCATCAATTATTACTCTCCAGTAATAATCTTGTGTGCCACAAGCTTCAGTCGCCTAGAAATTATCTATGAAAACATTTAAGGAATGCACTACTTCCTGCACTCCCTTTCTGCTGGCAACTCTAAAAGACCAGAGAAATATTTTTGAGTTGACAGAACAGTTGTAAGTTGAGGACAAGCTGTATGGAGCTTTCGATTCCTTCTCACCTGGCTGCCGCTTGCAAGCCAGACGCTGCGTGGATTTGGACGGAGATGGGAACAGTCTGAGCTTCTAGGATGTTTTCAGTGATTTTCAAGCTGCGGTGGTATTTTACGCTCACTTGGAACAAACCTGGGAAAAAGGAAGAGGGAGAGAAGAAGGCAAGTTCAGCTTTCAGGTGCTAAATACAGCTGGGTCCTTAACTTACAACCATCACGGAGCCCAAAACTGATGTGGTTAAATGAAATGTTTGTTCAGTGACTTCTGCCCTTTATTTGGGGGGTGGGGGTGGGCTTTCTCTCCACGGTGGGCTGCGAATGAATCAGGGTGGTGGCTAAGGGAGCAACATGGTCATTAAGTGAAATCTGGCTTCCCCATTGACTTTGCTTGCTGGAAGGTTGCAAAAGGGGATCACGGGAGGCTGCGACCATCATAAATACAAGGCAGTTGCTGAGGATCAGAATGTCGATCACGTGACCTTGGGGATGCTGCGACGGCCGTAAGCGTGAAAAATGGTTATAAGTCACTTTTTCCAATCCCATTGTAACTTCGAAAGGTCACTGAATGAACTGCTATAAGTACAGAATAACAAGGTTGAAAGGGACCTTGGAGGTCTTCTAGTCCAGCCCCCTGCTCAAGCAGGAAACCCTAGACCAGTGATAGCAAACCTTTTTCTTGTGATGTGCCAAGTGTGCATGCGCATGATGGCACCCAGAATGCAATGCACCTTGCCCCCTCTGCGCATGCACGTGCAACGCCACCCCTGCCCCCTTACCTGCACTTATCTGAAATGGTATAGTTCAGTGATGGCAAACCTTTTTGTTGTGGTGTGCCGAAAGCACGCGTGCATGCCGGTGCCCACAATGCAATGTGCCCCATCCCCCTTGCATGCGCACGCAACCACCCCCACCGCCTTACCTGTATGCGCATGGATGCGCGTGCCTCCCAACTGATTTTTGGTCTGTTTGAGGCCTTTTTCGGCCTCCCAGAAGCTCGAGGGAAGCCTCTGCAGCCTTTGGCGGCCGAAAAACGGGCCCGTTTCGGCACGTCTGATATTTCCAGAAAAAGGCCTCAAATGGGCCGAAAATCAGCCAGGAGGTGAATGCATGCGCAATGCAGGTAACTTTGGCTGGGGCTTGCATGCTCACACAAATGGCTCTGCGTGCCACCTGTGGCAGGCATGCCATAGATTCGCCATCGTGGCCCTAGACCATTCCAGACAAATGGCTGTCCGGTCTATTCTTGAAAACCTCCAGTGATGGAGCACTCAAACATCTAGTGGCAAGTCGTTCCATTGGCTAATCGTTTGACCATTAATCATTCAGATTGTGGGGCCTGCTAATTTTAGAGAATGACCTCCATTTGACTTTGAAAGAAGCTATCCAAATCTGGTTGTTGTTGTTTTTTTTCTTCTTCTTTTAAGGAGGGGGCTCAGAATGAATAAGAATGGAAGAGATTGTTTTATGTTTATTTTATTTTTTTAATTTTTTTTAATCTCTCTCTATATAAAAGTGAAATACCACTGACACATCAACATAAAATCTCCAGAACCATAAAACCTACAAACTNTTCCCCCCCCCCCTTATTTTCCTCCCCAAAAACTAAGCTCAACCACAGAGTTTTGTAGTGAAGCACATGGGTATCCAGCTAGTTTTTAATATAACCATTCCATCTTCAGTTGAACAGTGTGTTGTCTGGGTACAAATATCTTTGTTTAACGATAATCAGAATTACAACATCCTTTGTTCAATTAATATTGATTCCACAATCTTTAACATAATAATATCCCACATATTAATTCTACAATATTGACATAATAATATTCAAGATACTAGTCATAATATTTACTTATGTCTTTTAACATATCTTCTTTATTTTGTTTCCCTGTTTCTAACTTCCATTTCTATCATCTGCACCTCTATAACTGTCTGGTTTGGTTCTGCAACCCAGCAGGGGATAATTAAGACTGCAGAAAAGACAATGGCTATTAACCTGCCTTCCATGGATGACCTGCATATTGCACGAGTCAAAAAGAGGTCTGGGAAATTATCGACAGCCTCCTCACATCCCAGACACAAATTGTTTCAACTCCTTCCCTCAAAACGAGGCTATAGAGCCCTGCACACCAGAACAACTAGACACAAGGAGAGTTTTTTCCCCAACGCCATCTCTGCTAAACAAATATTCCCTGTCCAACTATTTACAAAGTCTGCACTACTATCACTATTAACCTTCTCATTACTCCTTATCGCCCATCCCCTCCCACTTGTGACTGTGTGACTGTAACTTTGTTGCTTGTATCCTTGCAATTTATGTGAACTGTTTCCTAGTAAGATTTGATTGCTTATTGTATGTATCCTATGACTATCATTAAGTGTTACATCGTATGATTCTTGACTCTTGATGAAAGTATCGTCTCTTTTATGTCCACTGAGAGCATTTGCACCAAAGACAAATTCCTTCTGTGTCCAATCACACTTGGCCAATGAAGAATTCTATTGTATTCTTTTCTTATTCTATTCTGTTCCTCACTCTTATTTCTATTCTATTCTATTCTATTCTATTCTATTCCATTCCATGCTTCCAGGTGTCTTCCCTTACCTGAGGACTGAGGATGGAGCTCTCCTGAGCTGCCGATTCTTGGCATGACAGGCAGGTGGAAAGTCTGGATCCCCACTTCCTGACGGTGCTGCATGGTGACCATGGCACACAGGCGCGAAAGGGGCAAGCTCGCCCTGGCAACCATCTGATCTCGGACATTCGGGTAGTAGTACCTGCGGAAGAGATGGCACTAAAACAGTTGCAATACCACAGTTCAGCTTGAGAAAACAAGAGACAGCAAATGTGAACAGGAAACTAAATTCCTTGGTCAAGGGCAAAACACAGTAAGAAAGTAACTGATAGGATATTTGTGGTTCAGGGTTGAACTTTTGGGTCTTTGGTGCTCTCTGAGCTGGGTTGTTTTCTTGCAGACATCTCATGACCCGACTAGGTAATAGCATCAGTGCTAGAAGGGAGTGAAGTTGGTAGGAGGGAAGAGGAGAAGGAGGAGACGGAGAAGGAGGAGGAGGAGGACAACGACTTTGGGGTCTTCGGTGCTCTCTGAGTTGGGTGGTTTTCTTGCAGACATTTCATGATCCAACTTGGTAACAGCATCAGTGCTAGAAGGGAGTGAAGTTGGTAGGGAGGAGGAGGAGGAGGAGGAGGAGAAAGATGGGGTCTTTGGTGCTCTCTGAGCTTGTTGGTTTCCTTGAGGACCTTTCATGACCCAACTACGGAACATCATCAGTGCTAAAAAGGAGTGGGGTTTATGGAGGAGAAGGAGGAGGAGGTGGAGGAGGAAGAGGAAGTGGAGGAGAACTGTATGGTCCTTGATGCTCTCTGAGCTGAACTTTTTCTTGCAGACGTTTCATGACCCAACTTGGTAACATCATAAATGCTAGAAAGGTACCAGCAAGCCCCACTCTCAGTCGCACGATGTTCTCTAATTGGCTCATGAAACATCTGCCAGAAAACAATCCAGCTCAGAGAGCACCAAGGAATCATCCTTTTCCTCCCCAGTCCACCTTAGAGGACTAATTAAAAGATCTGGATGGATTTAGCCTGCACAAAAAGACAATTGTGGGTAAAGATAGGACAGGAATCTGGAGACTGGCCACATTTGTCTGTCATCTGCACCTCTACAAGTGTCTGGTTTTGCTCTGCAACCCAGCAGGACAAACACAGACTGCAGAGAGGAATTAGGACTGCAGAAAAAACAATGGCTACCAACCTGCCTTCCACGGAGGACCCGTATCCTGCATGAGTCCAAAAGAGGCCTGTGAAAATATCTACGGACCCCTCACATCCTGGACATAAACTGTTTCAACTCCTACCCTCAAAGCGACACTATGGAGCCCTGCACACCAGAACAACAAGACACAAGGGGAATTTTTCCCCGACCACCATCCCTCTGTTAAACAAATAAGTCCGTCAACACTGTCCAACTATTTACAAAGTCTGCACTACTATTACTATTCATCTTCTCATCACTCCTTATCGCTCATCCCCTCCCACTTGTGACTGTGTGACTGTAACTTTGTCGCTTGTATCTTTATGATTTATATGGACTGTTTCCTAGTAGGATTTGATTGCTTATTGTACCCTATGAGTATCATTAAGTGTTGCACCTGATGATTCTGGACTCTTGACGAATGTATCGTCTCTTTTATGGACACTGACAGCATTTGCACCAAGACAAATTCCTTGTGTGCACAATCACACCTGGCCAATAAAAGAATTCTATTCCATTTTTTCTATTCTGTTCTATTCTATTCTATTCTATTATGATTTGATTGTTTATTGTACCCTATGACTATTATTAAGTGATGCACTTTATGATTCTTGACTCTGGACGAATGTCTTTTCTTTTATGTCCAATGAGAGCATTTGCACCAAGACAAATTCCTTGTGTGTCCAATCCCACTTGGTCAATAAAGAATTCTATTCTATTCTATTCTATTCTGTTCTGTTCCATTCTATTCGAGTGTCCCAACATCCTAGACACTATGCGATACAAACAGAGAGAGAGAGAGAGAGAGAGAGAGGGAGGGAGGGACGGAGGGAGAGAGAGAGAGAAAACCTGGCCGAATCCTGGAAGTGGGTTGCGTGACAGGGACATACCTGCACCAGATTTCGAAATGAATCCCTCCTCCTTCTCCCGCTAAGCTTTGGGCAGAGAAAGCCCTGAGTAGCAGCCGCTGAACCGGGATGTCAGCTGGGACCAGCAGAGAGTGATGGTGCTCATCGCAGAATGTGGGATCGGGGACGCACAAAGCGGTGGAGGTGCGGAAAGCCTTCAACTCAAGGTCTGAGGGATGAAATAAAACTCAGTTACTCTTGTTACTGCTACTCACAAGGAGTTGAGGGACCAGGGGAAGCCTCTCTGGAAGGGGCTTTTCTTACCAACTCACCCTTTTCGCTTAACTCTGCATTACGGAGCGTCTCGGATTCTGATTTCTGAACTGGGAAGTGGTACTGGACGTAACAGTCCGCTTCCCCCCAGACGGTTGTCTGGAGGGGCGTTAAGCCTTGGACCCCCTCAATATGGACCTCAAAGGTATGTTCCACCAGGCCTTCCTTTTCCCTGCTTGACAGCTGAAGAAAGCAAGGAAGAAGAAGGGAGTGAAAGAAGGGAAGGAAGGATGGGTGGGATATATATTGCAGGCATAAACTAGACCAGTGGTGACTAACCTTTTTGGGCTCCTTTGCCAAAAATTGGGCTCGTGCTTGCATACTCGCGTGACAGCACCCAGAAGGCAATGAGTGCCTTCTCACACCCTTATGCATGCACATGAAATCCCCACCTACCCCACCCCTTTACCTGCACTGTGCCTCACAGCTGATTTTCAGCCGGTTTGAGGCCTTTTTCGGGCTCCTAGAGGCTTGAGGAAGGTTTCTGCAGGCATTCTGCAGGCTGAAAACTAGGCGTTTCATCACTTCTGGTTTTTCCGGAAATACCAGAAGTGATGAAACAGGCCTAGTTTTCAGCCTCCAGCCTGCAGAGGCCTTTCTCAAGCCTCTGGGAGGCCGAAAAAGGCCTCAAACCGGCGAAAAATCAGCTGGTAAGCTTGCGCATGCGCAGTGAGGTAAGTTTGCCTTCAGCTTGCGTGCTGGCACAAATGGCTCTATGTGCCACCTGTGGCACGCGTGTCATAAGTTCACCATCATGGAACTAGACGTAGTCTCAGAGAAGCAACACATAAGATAATGCACCTACAAATTCTACAACCTGTAGACAGACAGCCCTCGCCTTAACAACCCCAAATTGGGCCCAAAATGTATGTTGTTAAGTGAGACATTTGTTAAGTGCGTTTTGTCCCATTTTTAGGGTCTTTCTTGCTGCAGTGGTTCAGTGAAATCACTGCAGTTGTTGAAAGTTAGTAAAACGTTCGTTAAGCAAAACTGATTTGCCTTGTCCAAAGGTCGGAAGAGCGGATTGCGTAACTGCAGGACGCTGACACCATCGTGTGAAAAAATGGTCCGAAGTCACTTTTTTTTCAGTGCCATTGTAACCATGAATGGTCACTAAATGAACAATTGTAAGTTAAGGACTACCTGTGTATTTCTCCCATTTGGTGGCACGTTCTTCAACACTGTCTACTTAAACTGTCTACTATTGACCTAAGTAGTAGGTCTAAGAAAACAGCTTAGGGGTGGTCCTTGACTTACGACCATGACGGAGCCCAAAGGTTCTGCTGCTAAGCGAGACAGTCGTTTGGTGAATTCTGCCCCATTGTACGATCTTTCTTCGCTCCAGAGTTGTTAAGGGGAATCAATGCTGTTCTTAAATGAGTCACATGGCTGTTAAGTGGAATCTGATTTTCCCCATTTATTTATTTATTTATTTTATTTTGTCAAGCTATTGTAAGATAACAGGTATAAGTATAAGCATAGTTATGAATACATGAAATGGGAACATATAAGAAAAATATAAAAGAAACAATAGGACAGGGATGGTAGGCATGTTGGTGCACTTATGCACACTCCCTACAAGCCTCTTAGGAAAGGGGGGAGGTCAATAGTAGACAGTTTAAGGTTAAAGTTTTTGGGGTTTGGGGAAGAAACCACAGAGTCAGGTAGAGGATTCCAGACACTGACCCCTCTGTGGCTGAAGCTGTATTTCCTGCAATCAAGTTTGGTGCGGTTTACCTTGAGTTTGTATCTATTGGGTGCTCTTGTGTTGTTATGGTTGAAGCTGAAGTATTCATTGACAGGTAAGTCATTGCAATGTATAACTATACTTTGATTTTGCTTGTCCGAAAGTCGCAAAAGGGGAACAATGTCAGGGTATATTCATGAACTGCAATAGAGCTTAGTAACAAGGTCAGCCAATGAGGGCTGAGTTGAGGGCTGAACCATAAAGAGAGAATCTGGGCATGGTTTGTCTCTCTTCTGTGCTCAGCTCTAAAGTGAAAGAGAAATCTGGAACCTTTGAGATTGGCCAATATGTATCCAAATTTAAGCCCTCTCTGTTGGATATGTCAACAAGCAAGAGGTACCTTCTTCCATGCTTGGTGGCTTTGCCCGAAGAGTAAAAAGTCTTGGGAAAAAAATACGAATATGGATAAGAGAAATCACAAATATTCAATTAGAACTCAAGGCTGAATTTTTTTGTTGTTGGGAATAATAAAAGGTGAAATCGCAAAAGAAGTAAAATATTTAATCTTACATATAATCATGGCAGCAAGGATAGCACTAGCTCAATGTTGGAAGAGTGATGCCAATGGATAACTTCATAATCCAGAAGATCTATGACTACACGGAAATGGATAAACTCACCCAAAAGTTAAAAGATAAGGAAGACTCAAAATATTATACAATTTGGGAAAACTGGTATAATTGGATGAAGGATAGAAACCAGTGAGTAAACAATTAGGGGAGGGAAAATATAAAGATATTAGGATGGGAGTATTTACCAGATAGAGGAAGCAAGTATTGGAAAATTGTTTGATAAGAACTCACAATTAGAAATGTTTATGTCTTTATGTTTATTGGTTATGTATAACTTTTTGGTTTCGTATTTTATGAAATGTTTTGTACTGTGTATAATTTTTTTTAATGTTTAATAAAGTTTATTTTAATTAAAAAAGAGAAAAGAAACTAACTTGCTTGCTTGCCTGCTGAACTAAAGTGAAACTGATGTCTGTTTCTGAGCTCCTGAGTGGCTGTTCGATTCTGAACCTGTAACATGTCTGCTTTTGTTTTGAACTGGCCCCATGTTGGAGAAATCCACAACTGGTATTGTAAAATTTGCTTTATATGTTTATAAAGAAGTTAAATGAAGCCTCAGCCATCTGTGTTTGTTTACTTTTGGACCATGTGACCCCGGGACACTGGGACCATCGTAAATATGAGCCAGTTGCTGACCATCTGAATTTTGATTACGTGACCCTGGGGAGGCTGCAATGGTCGTAAGTGTGAAAAAGGGTCATAAGTCCCTTTTATCAGTGGTGCTGTAACTTCGAACGGTCACTAAACTTGTACATAAAATTGCTGACAGAGCAAGCCCCAAGTTAGTATATGAACAGACAGCAAACCCCCCTCCTTTCTAGCATTGATGATGTTCCCCAGTTGGGTCATGAAACATCTGAAAGAAAATGACTAAGATCAGAAGGCACCAAGGACCCCACAATTTTTCTCCTGCTCCTCCTCTCTGTAAACCTCTTTTCTAGCACTGATGATGTTCCCCAGTTGGGTCATGAAACATCTGCAAGAAAACAGCTAAGCTCAGAGAGCACCAAGGAGCCCATAGTTGTCTTCCTCCTCCTCCTCCTCCCCATCTCTACAATCCCCATTCCCTTCTAGCACCGATGATATCACCAAGTTGGGTCATGAAACGTCTGAAAGAAAATGACTCAGAGAGCACCAAGGACCCCACAGTCCTGTTGCTCCTCCTCCAACTCCACCTCC
Organism: Laticauda laticaudata; assembly: GCA_004320025.1. Classification (NCBI taxonomy): domain Eukaryota; kingdom Metazoa; phylum Chordata; class Lepidosauria; order Squamata; family Elapidae; genus Laticauda; species Laticauda laticaudata. The sequence continues at coordinate 27,321 of BHFT01019899.1, forward strand.
TTCTAACATTGATGATGTCACCTAGTTTGGTCATGAAACATCTGCAAGAAAATGACGAAGCTCAGAGAGCACTAAAGGACCCCATGGTTGTCTTCCTTCTCTTTCACCTCCTCTTCCTCACAACAAACCCTTCCAGCACTGATGATATTACCTAGTTGGGTCATAAAAGAACTGCTAAGCTCAAGAGAGCACCAAGGACCCCACAGTCCTCCTCCTCCAACTGCATCCCCTTCTAGCACTGATGAAGTTCCCTAGTTGGGTCATGAAACATCTGCAAGAAAAACCCCAAGCTCAGAGAGCAACAAGGATCCCACCATCGTTCTTCTCTGTCAGCCCTCCTCCTCCTCCTCTCTGCAAATTCCTCTCCCTTCTGGCACTGTTGGTCCCTAGTTGGGTCAGGAAATGTCTACAAGAGAACCACCGAGCTCAGAGAGCATCTAGGACCTCACACTCCTCCTCCTCCTCCCTGCAAACCTCTACTTCTTTCTAGCACTGATGATGTTACCTAGTTGGGTCATGAAATATCCGCAAGGAAAATAACACAGAGCACCAACAACCAAGCTCAGAGAGCACCAAGGACCCCACAGTCTTCCTCCTGCTCCTCCTCCACAAACCCCATCCCCTTGGCACTGATAATGTTACCGAGTTTGGTCACGAAATGTCTGCAAGAAAACCCCTCAAAACTTTGACAAGCATGTCATAAGTTATCCTAATCATCCCTGGATTAGAACTAGCAGGACTCAAGTTCAAGAACTCTCAGTCAAAGACCTATTGTGATGACCCAAGGTGGGATACAAAAGCAACAAAGTTACAAAAACAGGTGAAGTCCCTTTAATTCCTTCAACTTGGCTTCAAAGACCTAATTATCATTGACTGGAGAAAAAACTCCCCCGCAAAGCTGCGAAAAGGAAGAAATGCCATTCAAACTCAAAATACATATAAATTATAAATAGAAAAAAACAACACAAACCACACTGAAGCAATTAAGGAGACAAGGCAGGGTAAGGGCTTAAAGACGTACACAAATATCGAAATACACACACTGGGAAGGACTCCAGAACTCAGATAAGAACTCTAAATTATTTCACGCTTTGCTTCCAGCACTGGGCCATGCACAGTTTGTCCTTTTAAACAGTCCTCCCAGCTGCAGCCCATGAAGGGGATCAGGGCTCTTTCTTCCTCCATAGACCATACCATTCATGTTTCTCCCTTATCCGCTCCTCCCTGCATGCACTAGGATGAAGAGGGGATGGGCCTGGGTCTTCCTCTGAATGCCCAGCCAGCCTGTGCCCTTCCCCAGTTTCCTCCACAATCTCCAGAACCACACTCCGTCAGCTGTTCCTCCTTTCCCTCGGAGTCAGACTCCAACAAGGGCATGACACCTATTCTTTTTTTCTAACTGAAAAAAAATGCTTCCTTAGCCATTTGAATCTTTGGGAGAAATAAAGATAAACACACAGGTCCCATGGGTGGCCCCCAAAAGGGCAAGCGCCCCCCAGTGTAATAATGATGTGGACGCACCTCAGGGGAGGGTGCAGGGAGAGGATCCAGGGCATGCAGTGGGCGCAGCACAGCCAGAGATGCCAGCCCTTCATCCTTCTTGACCCTCTGCAGCGCCAACACCTGGTCAGCCGATCCCATGGCTAAGATGGTCTTCAGGCTACCATTCTTTTGGCCGGAGAAGACGTCAACCACCGGCATGGGGCCGTCCACAGCCAGCACTGGATACTGAGCCTGGAGCAGCAGGCTGGAAACCTTGGGGTCTCTGCAGGGGGAAAAGAGGCAGATGTCAGGGTTGCGAGGAATGCCCTAATTAATTAATGAGCCTTGAGCCAAGTTTCAAAAGAAATCAGCACATTTCCCAAGTAGTACAGTTGGCTCTGCCCTATGTAATTTAGTGTTCACCTGTGACCCTGTTTCCCCCCTCCTCCCAGGGTGTGTCATAAATCACATTCTCCAACGAAGCTATTGCCCACCCATGACCCTGTTTCCCCTCTCCTCCCAGGGTGTGTCATAAATTAC
>BHFT01019900.1:0-20137 GCA_004320025.1 Laticauda laticaudata
TCCCACAACTTTCGAAGGCAACTTCTCTTCCATGGGTGGATTGTTCTCACTGTCAGAAAATTTCTCCTTATTTCCAGATTGAATCTCTCCTGGATCAGTTTCCACCCATTGTTCCTTGTCCGGCCTTCGGGGGCTTTAGAAAATAGCTTGACCCCTTCCTCCTCTCTGGGGAAGCCCCTTAAATATTAGAAGATGCTCTCATGTCTCCCCCTAGTCCTTCTCTTTCCTAGACAAGCCAAGATGGTTAGTGGGCTGGAAATAGACCCAGGGAGCTTAACTGTAACTATGAAGAATTGCTAAGTGACTGGTCCTAATGAGAGGGCAACCTGTATTAATTAATAGAGGCAACTTACAAGACCTATAGCTTTCTTCTTTTTTGGTTTCAAAAAAGGAAGTGATGGCTGGCCCACAGTTGTTTTTGCATTTTTAATTTGAAAGTCATCTAGCAAGAAGACATTTGTGCTAAAGGGAGCTGGGAGAACTCTTAGCTTCAATTATTAACCACACAATCAAGATTAGGCAAGTGGAATAAATACACCAAAAGAGAAGGATATATCCTTGCCAGAGTCAGTGTCAACCACGACATCTTCCATAGATTCAAAATATTGGTTCCAGGAAACCGGACTAAAATCTCGCTTCCTTCCTGGCCTGAAAAAGAAAAGGAGGTGTTTAATTTTTTTTGTTTACAAATCTTCATCTGATTCCACCCACCATCAAAGGATGAGGGAGCTATTAGATTTAGAGGGAGGGAGGGAGAGAGAATGAATGAATGAATGAATGAATCTAAAGCAGACCTGGGCATTTTTATGGCCTCCAGGCTAAATTTGAGCTTTTGGCTGGCTCTGTCCAGGTCCCCTGGGATTGCTTTTTGTTCTGAAGGCAATAATTAATTTTTGCTTACAAAATTTCACACACCCCTGTTGTTTCAGCCTTCCACAACAGTTCAAATTTCTCATGCGACCCATTGGGAAAATTAATGGAAGACTGTGGAGGTCCTTGGATGCTCTCTGAGCTGGGTGGTTTTTGTGCAGATGTTTAATAACCCAATTAGGCAACATCATCAGTGCAAGAAAGGAGGGGGAGGAGGACTGTGGGGTCTTTGATGCTTCTCTGAGCTGGGTGGTTTTCTTGTAGACATTTCATGACCCAACTAAGTAACATCATCAGTGCTCAAAGGGAGTGGGGTTTGGGGGGAGGAGGAGGAGAAGAGGGAGGGGGAGGAAGAGGAGGAGGAAGAGAAGAGGGAGAGAAAAAGAGAAGAGGGAGGAGGAGGAAGAGGAGGAAAGGAGTAGAGGGAGGAGTAGGAGGAGGAGAACTGGTGTTCTCTGAACTTGTTTTCTTGTTGAAGACTACCTCCTCTGGCTGAGTCATGAAACACGCAAGAAAACCACCCAGCTCAGAGAGCCCCAAGGACCCCACAGTCCTTCTCCTTCCTCCCTGCAATCCTCCCTCCCTTCTAGCACTGATGATATTACCAAGCTGGGTCATGAAACATCTGCAAGGAAACCACCCAGCTTCGAGAACACCAAGGTCTCCTCCACCTTTTCGCCACGAGCTACCAACATTCCCTCTCTTCAGATATCTCAACCTCAGGATAACTAACCCAGGCCAAATTTGAAAGATTGGGAAAGTTTAGAAAGCAGAGGCCGGAAACATTTGGCAAGGAAAAATCCCAGCACAATGTCTTTTGTTTCAGAGTCCAACATTCATCTACCCATTCAAAAGCCCCACCTAAAACCCTGTCACAAAATGAATCTTGTAAAGAAGCAGAAAATTATCCGTGTTGCCCCAAAGAATCTGAATAATCTAAATAATAATAAATAATAATCTAAATAATCCATTTTGTCCAAAAGAATCTAAAGTCCCAGAAAGTCAATTCTAGTTGCAACATCCCTCTGGCAGAAATGTCTCCATCTCTGCCAGTTGTGACACACCTCTGGGTGTGCTGTGCAGATGTGCAAATGACACACCTCTGGGCATGATGCGTAAATGTCTTCATAGCAGAACTTTTCAGGATTCAGGCTTGGAGTCATTGGTTGTTGCTGTACAGATAGTCCTTAACTTACCACAATTTGGCCCAAAACATATATTGCTAAACCAGTCAGTCGTTGAGTTATGCCCCCTTTTTAACCCCGCTTTTCATAACAGTCATTAAGCGAATCACTGCAATTCTTAAGTTAGTAACACGGTTGTTAAATGAACCTGGCTTCCCCCATTGTTTGTCAGATGGTCACGAAAGGGGATCGCGTGACTCTGCAACCATCGTAAATATGAGCCAGTTGCCAAGCATCTGAATTTTGATCACGCAGCCACACTGCAACGGTCGTAAGTGTGAAAAACGACCATTAGTCCCTTTTTTTTCCAATGCCACTACAACTCAAAGTAGCTGTTAAGTTGAGGACTAGCTGCACTGAAAGGCTAGGATAGGGTTTGTCAACATGTGTGGACTTCAACTCCCAGAATTCCCCATAGCTGGGGGAGCCTGGGAATTGTAGTCCACCCTCTTAAAGGTTGCCAAGTTGGAGAAACATTATAGAATTCTTTTTTTCTGTCCTCCTGATTTTACTCGGTGGTCCCAGAATCAAAGTCTTCCTTCTGTTTCCACCCAGACCCCCTTTTTGGAAAATAGTCAGAAAAACATCTTACCTTTTCCCATCAATCAGAAAAACATCTTTACCTTTTTCCCAATCCAAAACAATGGGGGAGCTCTGCTTCTGCCACCCCCCCCCCATCTCCAGCTGAAGGGGTGCTGCTTTGCCTCCAGCCCCTTGCCCTCACCCCTCTGCAGTCTCGAAACCCCACAACTGCATTATCCAGAAGCTGCCCCCCTCCCCTCCCAGCATCCACCCTCCAGGCTCCTTCCTCCCTCCCTCCTCTTGCAGGCTGGAGGTTGGGAGTCTATGGATGGGAGCTGTATCCCTGTGCTGTGCTCTCCTAGGATCTTTTTCGCTTACCAGCGCCCCCCCACCCTGCTTCCCTTGTCAAAAGGAGCATGTCTGGGGCTCAGAGCACCCCCTCCTCCCCATGTTGGCTGGGATGATGGAAGAGGATGCCAGCTGGTAGGAGGAGAATGGGATGGGGTGGAAAGCAAAAAGGGGGGTCTTTCAATGGGGGGGGCAGTTAGAAGAATCAAGGCACCCAAACGGCAAAAATGGGCTTGTTCAATGGGGGGGCGACCTCCCATTATCCAGCTGGGGGGGCTCATATCCAATTGGGGGAAGACCCAATTATTCGCTGGGGGTCCTCAATTGTCCAACGTGGGGCAGACCCCCCATTACCCAGCTGGGAGAGACCCCATTATTCACTGAGAGAACTCATTATCCAACGGGGGGAGACCCCATTATCAGCTGGGGGGGTCCTCATTGTCCATGGGGGAGACTCCCCATCCAATGGGGAACCCCATTCACTGCGGGTCCATGACTGGGAGCGCATACCAGCCGGGGAAGACCCCATTATTCAGCTGGGGGTCCTCATTGTCCAACTGGGGGGCAGAACCCTCCAATTACCAGATGGTAAGACACCATTGCCAACTGGGGCAGATACCCATTTAATCCAACTGGTGGGGGAGACCCCATTATTCAGCTGGGGGGTCCTCATTGTCCAACTGGGGGGAGACCCTCCCCATTATCCAGCTGGGGGGAGACCCTGCATAGATTAATCTCTCATTCATGGGCGGATGATCAAGGAATGAATCAAACTCAGTGTGATTTTGGGCAAGGTAAGCTGGAGGCAACGCCCTAGCCGGGCTGGCTGGGGAGGATGGTTGGTGTTGTAGTCCCGCATCCTCGAATGGGTTCATTCGCCTCCCCCTTCCCTTCCCCCCCTCAAAGCCTCCTCTANCCCCTCAAGGCCTCCTCTACAACCCCCCCCCGCGCGCGTCCGTGTCCCACTCCGAGCACCGATGACGTCACCGCCGGTATCCCCTTCCCGGAGTGACGTCACCGCCCGTGACGTCACCGCGGCCGGTCTCTTACCCCATGCGCATTTTGGGAGGGGCCTGGCCGCTGCCTCCGGCGGGGCCCGGCGGGCGAGGGGGCAGGCGGCCGAGCTGCAGCTGCTTCTCCAGGGCGGACATGGCGAGGTCGAAGCGAGCAGGCAGGCCGGCGAGCAGCGCAGCGGCCGAGGGGCGTGGAGGATGCGGCCCCCGCCTTCCCAGAAAGGAGCCGCCGCCGCTCGCCGGACGCCCCTCCGCGCTCGCCGGAAGGGAGGAGCTCCCGCCCCCCGAGGCATGATGGGAAAGGCAGTCCGGCGGAGACGCCGGCGGTGCACGCTCCCTGCCGGAAGTCGCCGAAAGGTTCCCTGGGAAACAGTATTGAAACGCTCTACTAAATTCAAAGGGAAGCCTGCTCGGCCAAGAGAGGCTAGGAGGAGCCATAGAGATAATAATAATTAGAGTGATGTACCCTCCTTTTCTTTTTTAATGTCAGTGCTTATATAACAGGCAGTCCTCGAGTTGCAACCTTAATTGAACCCCAAATGTTCATTGCTAAGAGAGAGGTTGTGAAGTGAATGTTGAATTTTATGACTTTTCTTGCCACAGTCATTAAGCGAATCACTGCAGTTGTTAAGCGAGTCACATGGTCATTAAGTGAATCTGTCTTCCCCATTGACATTGCTTACAAGGTCGCAAAAGGGGGTCATGTGATCCTGGGACACTACAACCATCATAAATAGGAGTCAGTTGAATTTTGATCACATGGCCTCGGGGATGCTGCAAAGGTGGTAACTGTTAAAAATGATCGGGTTGCTTTTTTCAGCTTTGAACCGTCACTAAGGGAACTGTTGTAAGTTGAGGACTATTTGTAATTAGGGAGAAGCTTGCTAGCCAAATCATTTGCATGCAAGGAAGGCAACGCTGAAGAAGGAAGAAAGTGGGGCGGGGGGAGTAAAGCCCAATCCTTGTGGAAAATTGCAGTGCCACAAGAAGTAGCTTTTCATGTCAACCATATGACTCCAACTCCCATGCTTTTCAGGGTCAGAGAGTGCTATAGCCAAATAGAATAGAATAGAATAGAATAGAATAGAATAGAATAGAATAGAAGGGAAGGGAAGGGGAATTGAAGAGAAGAAGAAAAGAGAATAGGAATAGAAAAGAGGAGAACAGGAATAGAAGAGAAGAGAATAGGAATAGAAGAGAAGAGAAGAGAATAGGAAGAGAAGAGAAGAATAGAATAGGAGACAACAGAATAATTAGAATTATTAGAATAGAAATAAAGAATAGAATAGAAATAGAATAGAAAAGGAATTGAAGAGAAGAAGAGAATAGGAATAGAAGAGAAGAATAGAATAGAATAGGAATAGAAGAGAAGAATAGAATAGGAATAGAAGAGAAGAGAAGAGAAGAAGAGAATAGGAAGAGAAGAGAAGAGAATAGGAAGAGAAGAGAAGAATAGAATAGGAGACAATAGAATAATTAGAATTATTAGAATAGAAATAAAGAATAGAATAGAAATAGAATAGAAAATAGAATAGAATAGGAATTGAAGAGAAGAAGAGAAGAGAATAGGAATAGAAGAGAAGAGAAGAATAGAATAGGAATAGAAGAGAAGAGAAGAATAGAATAGGAATAGAAGAATAGAATAGGAATAGAAGAGAAGAGAATAGGAAGAGAAGAAAAGAAGAATATAATAGAACAGGAGAGATAATTAGAATTATTAGAATAGAATAGAAATATAGCCTTGAATAGAAATAGAATAGAATAGAAAATAGAATGGAATAGAACAGGAATTGAAGAGAATAGGAATAGAATACAAGAGAATAGGAATAGAAGAGAATAAGAGAATACAAGAGAATAGGAATAAAGGAGAAAAATAGAATAGAATAGAATAGGAATAGAAGAAAAGAGAAGAACAGAATAGGAACAGAATAGGAGAGAATAGAACAGATAATTAGAATTATTAGAATAGAATAGAAAACAGAATAGAATATAGAATAGAATAATGTAGAATAGAATAAGAATTGTAATTAATAGAATAGAATAGAAATATAGAATAGAATAGAAAATAACAAAAGTAGAATAGAATAATGTCGACTAGAATAAGAATTAGAATTAGGAATATAGAATAGAATAGAATAGAATAGAATAGAAATTAATAAGAGAAGGCAACCAGGTAGCAGAGGCGACCAGCAAAATGGCAGTCTTGTGATAGATATGCCCCTGCCCTCGTAAAGAACGAGCAAAAGAAAAAACTGATGTTTCCCAAAAGATCAGTTTTGTTGTTTTCTCACTCGATGACAACGGTTTTCAACCTTGCCCCTTTAAGATGGATGGACTTCCACTTCCTCAGCCATACATGACGTCTACATACGAGATCACACATGTTCAAGTCCACACTTCAAATGTATCCATCTTAAATTGCTCCTGGTAGGAACCTGAATTAAGCAAGCTGGAATTAAGGGGAAACTTCCAAACAGTGAGGACAATTAACCAGTGGAGCAGAAGTTGCCACCAGAAGTTGTGGGTGCTCCATCACTGGAGGCTTTTAAGAAAAGACTGGACAGTCACTTGTTTCGAATGCTATAGGGTTTCCTTCTTGAGCAGGGGGTTGGACTAGAAGACCTCCAATGTCCCTTTCAACTCAGCTATTCTGTTCTGCTTTCTTAATTCCAGAATTCTGATTGTGACTGATTCTGCTTGAAGTTGAAAATCTTTGCTCTATCTTTCAACAAGAAGCTTTCAAGAAGAGACTGGAGGTCTCCTGCTTGGACGGAGAGGTTGGACTACATGACCTACTAGGGCCCTTTTCAACTCTTGTAAATCTGTCCATCTGTACCCCACAAGGTTTCGTATCTCTACGTTCCCTCGCAAAGCCTTCTGGGGGAGGTAGTTGAAGCGGCGACCGCTCGAGGCGGCGGCCCTCCCGCCATTTTCCCAGCAGGCAGCGCGCGGCGGCGGCGGCCGTTGCTAGGCAGCGGCTCCGGGCCTGGCGGCGAGGATGAAGCCGAAGAAGAGTAAAGGCGGGCCGGGGCGGGCTGCGGCCGTCCGTCGTCGAAAGGGTGGGTGAGGGAGTTCGAGGCCGGGCTGGGTGCTTTCCTTTCCCGCCTTCCCACAACCCTGGGGTCGGAGGGGCAAAAAACCTTGGGAATAGATGTTTTTGTGTTTTTTTTTTCCTCTCCTGCTGTTGCTTGCAAGAGACGGATGGGGGACCACCAGGAGATCTTAGAGAGGAAGGTGGTGGGAAACCACTTGTGGAAAAATGTCATGTTTTTAATGGAGAACAGCATTTCTGGGATGAAGAAATAGATGGGGGACCATCAGGAGATCCCAGAGGGGTGGAGAATGGGAGGGAGTCTATAGAGGAAGATGGTAGGAAGCCACGTGTGGAAAATGGCATGTTTTTATGTACTATGTAGGAGAGCCACCTTGATGTAATGGGGAACGGCGGCAGGCTAGATACCAGTACTTCCAGGACTGGTTCTGGGTTTGAGTTCTGCCTTGGGGACAAAATGAGCTGGGGGAACCTGCTGTCAATGAAGGCAGAAGACGTGGGAGCAGAAGCGTTGCTTTGTCTCTCCTGCTTTTGTGGCAAACAGTTTCTCAGTTGAGATGGATGGGGGATCACCAGGAGATCCCAGAGGGCAGGAGAATGGGAGGGAGACCCTTGAGGAAGGTGGTGGGAAACCATTTGTGGAAAACTTTTTTTAATGTATTATGAAGGAGACTCAATTGATGTAATGGGAAACAGCGGCAGGCTAGATACCAGGAGAAGTTCTAGAACTGGTTCTGAGTTCGAGGAGACAAAGTGAGCCTAGGGGACCCCCTGTCGATGAAGGTGGAAGATGTGGGAGGAGAAACTTTGTCTTTCTTCTCCCGCTGATGCAAATGGTTTCTCAGCTGGAGAGATGGATGGGGGACCACCAGGTGACCCCAGAGGACAATGTCCCTCCCAGGACAATGGGAGGGAGACTTGGGCCTGGAGGAAAGTGGTAGGAAACCCATTTCCTATTTTGTGGGTCCTTGCAAGTACCCAAAAGATACAACGTACATCTCAATGAATCAGATCCTTGGTTCATTTAATGTTTAATCTTTAATAATTTATTACTTCACCTTTTTAATTTTAAGTATTTTATGCTGCAGAGGGTCCTTGACTTATGACCACAATTGAGCCCCAGATTTCCACTGCTAAGGGAGATGTTGGTTCAGTGTGTTTTGCCCCATTTTACCATCTCTCTTTCTAGTGAATCCCTGCAGTTGTTAAGTTTACAGTTAAGTGAGTTTTACCCCATTTTACGACTTCCCTTGCCACAGTTATTAAGTGAATTCCCACAGCTGTTAAGTTAGTATCCAAGTTGTTAAGTGCATCTGGCTTCCCCACTGCGTTTTCTGGTCAGAAAGTGGCAAAAGAAGAATCGTACAACCTGGGGACACTGCAACAGTTATAAATATGAATCCGTTGAGAAGTGTCCAGATTTTGACTGTGGGGATGTTGCAACGGTCGTCAATGTGAAAAATGGTTATAAGTCCCTTTTTTTCTGTGCCTCTAACTTTGAATGGTCACTAAACAAACAGTTGTAAGTGAAGGACCACCTGTACCTTTATTTAATTATTTTTACTTTTTATTGTGCTGTAAGCTACCCAGAGTTGCTGTAACATTGAGGTGGGCAGCATATACATTTATGAAATAGAATCTTTATTGGCCAAGTGTGATTGGACACACAAGGAATTTGTCTTGGAGATACCCATTTGTCAAGATCAGAATCCACAGTACAAACACATAATAGTCACAGGGTACGAGATAAGAATAGAATAGATTAGAAATAGAATAGAAACAGAATGGATGGAATAGAAAAAAGAATAGAAAGTAGAATAGAGATTAGAATAAAATAGAATAATGGAATGAAGAATAGAATATAGAATAGAATAGAATGGATAGAATAGATAGAATCTTTATTGGCCAAGTGTGGTTGGACCAACAAGGAATTTGTCTTTGGTGCAAAGGCTCTCAGTGTATATATTAATAAAGAAAGATACATGTCGTCAAAAGTAAGAATCATAAGATAAGGACACTCAATAATAGTCATTAGATAGCAATAAGCAATCAAATCATATTAGGAAACACTACAATAAAAATTGTAAGATACAAGCGACCAAATTACAGTCACAAGTGGCAGTGATGGGTGATAAGGATGATGAGAGATTAACAGAATTTAGTAGTGCAGACTTGTAAAATAGTTGGACCAGTGTTGAGGGAACGAGTGTTTGTTTAGCAGAGTGATGGCGTTGGGGAAAAAAATGTCCCTTGTGTCCTCGTTCTGTGTTGCAGGGCTCTATAGCATCGTTTTGAGGGTGGGACTGAAACAGTTTATTGTCTAGGATGTGAGGGATCTGATATATTTTCAACCAGCTCTTTTTGACTCATGCAGGATGCAGGTCCCCATGCGAAGCAGGTGGTGTAGTAATTGTTTTTTCCTGAGTCCTAATTCCTCTCTGGAGTCCGTGTCTGTCCTGTTGGTTTGCAGAACCAAACCAGACAGTGATAGAGGTGCAGATGACAGACTCCATCATTCCTCTGTAGAACTGGATCAGCAGCTCCTTGGGCAGTCTAACCCTAAATCTAATTTCGTGGGTGCTCTCTTGTTGCTCTGCAGCTCTCAGTGATGTCTCCCCTTCCACCAGTTTACCACCTCTTGTGGAAGGACAACTCCGCTGCTTCCTCAAACTGACCGTTAGCAAAATTGTATGGATGGTCGCCAAACCGCCAGCATCGTCCCTTGTCCGGCTGAGATGGTGGGGAGAAACTAGCAACGGCACCATCTTCGTTCCCCAGGATGCTTCCCAGCCGGACCAAAAAATTCTGAACACCACCACCTGCTACCCAGTGCAATGTGGGCCCAAACAATTTGCCTCCTACCTGACAGGTATGGCTGTTTCTTGGCAGTTAAACAGGTTGAATGGATGTGCCATGGATGTGGTCAGCCCACAAAGGCCTCCTCTGGATATGGCGCACAAAATTGCTTTTTTTTTTCGGGTGAAAAAAATAGAAATGATTAAATACAGTTGACAACAGTTATATTCGCTTATGGGGGTCCTTGTTGTTCTCTGAGCATGATGGTAGTTTTCTTGCAGATGTTTGATTACCAAACTAGGTGACATCATCAGTGCTAGAAGGGTGTGAGGTTTGCTCCCAATTTATATTCCAGACTGGAATATAAATTGAGAGCAAATCCTGTCGTCTTCTGGCACTAGCTGGGTTATGAAATGTCTGCAAGAAAACCAGCAAGCTCTGAGAGCAACAAGGACCCCACAGTTCTCCTCCTCTTCCTCCTCCTCTTCCTTCTCCTTCCCTTCACAAACTCCACTTCATTCTAGCAATGATGATGTCACCTAGTTTGGTAAATTAATGGCTGATTGGGCCATTAAATATCTGCAAGAAAACCATCAAACTCTGACCCCACAGTTCTCCTCCTCCTCCTCCTCCCCCTCCTCCTCCTCCTCCTCTCTGTAAAACCCACTTCTAGCCCTGATGATGTTCCCTGGTTGGGTCATGAAACCTCTGCAAGAAAACCACCAAGCTCAGAGAGTATCCAGGACCCCTCAGTCCTCCTCCTCCCCCTCCTCCTCAAACCCCATTCCCTTATACCATTGATGCTGTTACCTAGTTGGGGGATGAAGCGTCTGCAAGAAAACAATTCAGAAAGCCCAAAGAACACCACAGTTCAACCCTGAGCTACAGATACTCTCCTCTTTCACTATGTTGCCCCATCATGGTAGATGGAAGTGGGAAACAAAGTTTGCATTTAGGGAGCCTTAAATAATGGAAGGTTGGGTTTTTCACCCCCACGGTTTTGTAGTAGAATTAGCACCCTGACCTATTGTTTCCCCAGCTGGTCATCATCTTTTCTCTGTGTTTCTTTGCTTGCTTCCTGCAGACATGGGGGCCCTTATCCTGGAAGTAATGACCAAGTCCGATCATCTTCCCATTGGACGGGTTCAAATCAAGGGGCTGGCCCTGCTCTCTCCCAGCCACCCAATCAGTGGGTTTTTCCCCATCATTTCGCCGACCTCTGAAAAGATGGGAGAGCTGCAGGTATTTCAGAACTTTTTTCCTTGAGTAATGTGGTTTTTTCCCCTGTGGCCCATCCTCTACTCCAGGTATTGTAAACAGGGATCAGTTTGAAACCCACACAATGCTATCAGTAATGGTCTGGATGTTCTCAAGCAATCTTTTGGGGCTGTGGAGGATTTAAAGGTAGTCCTGGATTTACAGAAGTTTGCTTAGTGACCGTTCAAAGTTACAACAGCACTGAAAAAAGGGACTTAGGACCATTTTTCATACTTATGACTGAAAGTGTTCCATGGTCAAAATTTGGACACTTGAAATTGATTCATTGTTTATTTATTTGTTTTGCAATACATTTTTTATTTTTTATTTTCTATCTTCTACAAACATACCATTGTGTGAACAGTGTGGTTACAGGGTATTTACACTTTAGAACAGATATGACAAGGGTTTCATATTAAAACTGTTAATTTCATAATTAATATTACTATAAATACAGATTGTCTATCCTGATTATTCCAAATTCCCATATGTTGTTTTTATGTCAATCTCTATATTCTTAACATCACTTCTTTTATTATAAATATTACTGGTCATATTAATTTATATTTTCTCTTATCTATCCCCTTTTTAATTCTTAGCTGTGCCGCTAGCATGTTTAAAACAAAGTCTGTTTCTGATCTCATTTTAGTACAAACAACATAATATTCATCCTATTTATGTTTAGCAAATTATTCTAGCAATAATATAAATTACATTTGATTCATATTTATGATGGTTGGAGTGTCCCAGGGTCAACTTTCGTGATCACCTTTTGTGATCAAAATCCAGACGATTGGCATCTGATTCCTATTTATGAATGTCGCAGTGTCCCTGGATCACGTCCCCTTTTGCAACCTTCAGATGAGCAAATTCTATATTTTCTTCCCAACTGTTTTGCTAACTTAATAACCGCAGTGATTCACTTAGCAACGGGGGCAAGAAAGTTCATGAAATGGGGCAAAACTGACCTCATGAACATTTTAACAGATAACAGATAATCAGAGTTGGAAGGGATCTTGTAGGTCATCTAGTCCAACCCCTTGCCAAGCAGGAGACCCTACACCATTTTTGACAGATGGGAGTCCAGTCTCTTGAAAGTCTCAAGTGATGACATTCCCACAACTTCTGAAGGCAACTTCTGTTCCATGGATTGATTGTTCTCACTGTCAGAAAGTTTCTCCTTATTTCCAGGTTGATCAGTTTCCATCCATTATTCCTGTCTGGCCTTCAGGTGCTTTGGAAAATAGCTGACCCCCTCCTCTCTGGGGCAGTCCTTCAGATATTGGGAGACTGCTATCCTGTGTCCCCTGGTCCTTCTCTTCCCTAGAGTAGCCATGACCAGTTCCTGCAACTGTGCTTCATATGTTTTAGTCTCCAGTCCCCTAATCGTCCTGGTTGATCTTCTCAGCACTCTTTCTAGAGCCTCAACATCTTTTTAATAGTGAACAAAACTGGATGTAGTACTCTAGGTGTGGTCTTATTAAGGCTTTATAGAGTGGTACTAGTACCTCTCTTGATCTTGATTGTATCCCTCTGTGAATGCAACTTAGGATTGCTTGGGCTTTTTTGGCTGCTGCTGCACACGGCTGGCTCCTATTTAGCTGCTTGTCCACTAAGACTCCGAGATCCCTCTCCCAGTTCCTGCTATAGAGCCTGGTTTCACCCAGTCTATATGTGGACTTTTGGTTTTTCTTGCCTAAGTGTAGGACTTTACTTTTACGTTAAATTTCATTTTCATAGATAGGCTCCAGGGTTCTAGTCTGTCAAGATCCCTCTGGATCTTGAGCTCATCTTCTTGGGTGTTGGCTATTCCTGCCAGCTTAGTATCATTTGCAAATTTGGTAAGTTCCCCTTCTATTCCCTTTTGCTTTGCGCCGTTTCGATGCTTGACAACTGACTCACATGAATGACAGTCACAGTGTCCCTGGAGGTCATGCGATCCCCTTTTGTGACCTGTCAAGCAAACTCAAGTGGGGGGGAACCAGATTTACTTCTCAACCGTATCACTAATTTTAATAATTGCAGTGATTCGAGTTAACAACACTTAGCAGGAAAGGTCCTAAAATGGGGCAAGACTCACTTAACACATTTCTCACTTAGCAACAACAATTTTGGGCTCAATTGTGGCCGTAAGTTGATGAGGACCTATGTCAGATCTGTATATGGGAACAGGGACATGTTCTTACAGGCCTGCTCAAAATGACCCCTTGCAGATATCCCTGTTCCTGGAACCTCTCTCTGATGAGTACGAATGCAACCACACCGTCCACAACACAAATATAAACAAAGATGCTGCAGATTTGAGCCCCTCACTCACTCCGTTCCAGCTCCACAGACCTTCTGGCACCCACGTCCACGGAAGAGAGTCTCTGGGCAGCAGCAGAGCGAGTACTCCAAGGTGTGTGGGTTTGTTTTTAATTTTTATTTTCTGTCTACTGGGATTTTTTTTTTTAAAAAAAGGCCCAATATCTCAAAAATGTCTATTTGCTATCTTTGGGAAAAGAATTTGCTTGCTTCATAGGATAGCTATGCTTTTAATGCGGACATATGTATATATGTGTGTTGTGTTATAGTTTATGTTGTGTTGTTATGTTACATTGCTGTTGTAAATTTAGCCCTGGTGGCGCTGTGGTTGGAATGCAGTACTGTGGGCTACTTCTGCTGCCTGCAATTTGGCAGTTTGAATCTCACCAGGCTCCAGGTCGACTCAGCCTTCCGTCTTTCCGAGGTTGGTAAAATGAGGACCCCCGATTCCTGGGAGGACAAGAGGCTGACTCTGTAAACTGCTTAGAGAGGGGCAGGAAAGCATTGTGAAGTGGCATATAAGTCGAAGTGGTAATGCTACAGGGAATGGAGGGAAGGAGAAAAGAGGAAGGAGGGAAGGGAAAGGAAGGGAAGGAAAGGAAGGGAAAGGAAAGGAAAGGAAAGGAAAGGAAAGGAAAGGAAAGGAAAGGAAAGGAAAGAAGGAGCACCGCAGTTAGAATGCAGCATTGCAGGTTAATCCTGCCCACAGTCTGGAGTTCAATCCTGACCAGCTCCAAGTCAACTCAGCTTTCCATCCTTCTGAGGTCGGTAAAACAAGAGCTCAAGATTGTTGGGGGCAGATAGGCTGACTCTGTAAACTGCTTAGAGAGGACTATAAAAGCACTGTTAAGCGGTATATAAGTCTAAGGGCTATTGCCCTTCCTTCCTTCCCTCCCTCCCTGTCATGGTGACTGACTCTGTAAATGGCTTAGAGAGGGCTGGAAAGCACTGTGAAGCAGTATATCAGTGCTACTGCTATTCCTCCTTCCCTCCATCCCTTCCTTCTCTCCTTGCTCCTTCTCTGATTCCCTTTCTCATTCTCCTTCCTGGTGGCACAGTGGTTATAGAGTGCAGCATTGCAGGCTAATTCTGCCCACTGCCTGCAGTTTGATCCTGACCAGCTCAAGGTTGACTCAGCCTTCCATCCTTCCGAGGTGGGTAAAATGAGGACCCAGATTGTTGGGAGGACAAGAGGCTGACTCTGTAAACCTCTTAGAGAGGACTGGAAAGCACTGGGAAGTGAGATATAAGTCTAATTGCTATTGCATATACCATGGACAGCCAGAGAGGTGCTGAATCATCTAAAACTAGACATCTCACTCCCAAAGGTGCTTTTTCAAGAGGCACCTGGTTTTTCGTTGAAGACATTTTGCTTCTCCTCTAAGAAGCTTCTTCATCTCTTTCTGGATGGTGAGGAAGGAAAGGATTTATATTCCTTGCGGACAGCTGGATTTACGTTCTTTTTAGAGGGTTGCTGAGGCCACTTGGAGGTTTATCTGTGTCCTCATGGTCACCTTAGTATGCTCCTGGTTCCTGAAAATTTTTCCTCTGGAAATCCATTCCTATTCCCACACCATTCAAAGGGTGTTCATCCAAAATTAGATATCCAAAAGTCTGTAAAGATTCTCAGTCCTCCAGGTCCTGGTTATCCCAAAGGTGCTTTTTCAGGAGGCAACTTTTTGAAGACATTTCACTTCTCATCCAAGAAGCTGCTTCAGCTCTCACTGGATGGTAAAGGATGGAAGGATTTATACTCCTTGTGGACAGCTGGTCATTTGCATCCTTTTTAGAAGGTCGTTGAGGCCACTTGGAGGTTTACCTGTGTCCTCAGGGTCAATACGATATGATACGATAGGATCGGATAGGATAGAATAGAATGGAAGGGAAGGGAAGAGAAGAGAATAGGAGAGAAGAGAATTCTTTATTGGCCAAGTGTGATTGGACATACAAGGAATTTGTCTTGGTGCAAATGTTCTCAGTATACATAAAAATAAATGATACATTCCTCAAAAATCAAGAATCATAAGGTACAACACTTAATAATAGTCATAGGGTATAATAAGCAATCAAATTATATTAGGAAACAGTCAATATAAATCATAAGGATACAAACAACAAAGTTACAGTCATACAGTCACAAGTGGGAGGGGATGGGCGATTAGGAGTGAGGAGAAGATTAACGGTAACACTAGTGCAGACTTTGTAAATAGTTGGACAGTGTAAGGGAATTAGTTGTTTAGCAGAGTGATGGCGTTCGGGATAAAAACTGTTACTTGCGTCTAGTTGTTCTGGTGTGCAGGGCTCTATCACGTCATTTTGAGAGTAGGAGTTGAAACAGTTTATGTCCGGGATGTGAGGGGTCTGTAGATATATTTTCACAGCCCTCTTTTTCACTTGTGCAGTATACAGGTTGTCCATGGAAGGCAGGTTGGTAGCCATTGTTTTTCCCCCATTTCAGGGGGAAAGATCACTTATATTTCCAGGAGAACTCGGAGAATATCCAAAGAAGTATTGATGGATCTCACCCACACCTGAATTACATCTTGAGCTCCAAGGATCCCAGGCCACCAAAAACGTTTCCAAACAACTCTGATACAGATGCACAAATCAAGCCAGGCATGGAAAGCACAAGGCCTGTCCGTGTTCTTCCTTGCAACAGCCCAGCTACGAAGGATCTCCTTGCAGGTAAGCTGGTGCGGATCACTGCTGTACAGGTTGTCCTTGACTTACAACCATTTATTTAGCGACCATTCGAACTTAAGAACTGACTATGACCATTTCTCAGACTTACAACCCTTTCAGCATTGCCCCCATGGACACGTGATCAAAATTCAGACATTTTGGAAATTGGCATGTACTTATGATGGTTGCAGCATCCCGAGATCTTGCAGTCCCATTTTGTGAGTTCCTAACAAGCAAAGTCAGTGGGCAAGCCAACTGTCAACTCATAAAATATTTCTATGGTCTTTTTAGAGTTGCCAACAGAAAGGGAGGGGGGATTCCAGCAGTTACCCACCAATTAAATTTTGAGTCTCAAGCCAACCTTCCAAAACTCTGAAAGGATTTATTGGGAGTTAACATGTCCACTGCCTGGGTGGAGCCAACTCTAAGATACATAATTCATTTTCAACCTTGACCCTGGTTTTCCCTCCATCTTTCTGAATGTATCATAATTCATATTCTCCAATGGGACACCTCCCAAGCTACAAGTCCTCAATCATGCTCTCCAGTTAGACATTTGCCCACCAGACACTTCAGTCACCTAGTTACTATCTTTAAAAAACTATTTATGGAATGTACTTTCCATTTCCGAGCTGCCACACTGCTCTTTCAAACCCCTCCCCCCCTCCCTTTTTAATGGCAACTCTAAAAGACCATAGAAATATGTTATAAGTTGACATTTGGCTCTCCTCACTTCTTGAAGATGACAGATTTGCTTAATGACCGTGCTACTCACTTAACAACTAAAGCAATTCACTTAACTATGGCAAGAAAGGCAGTGAAACAGGGCAAAACTCACTTAACAACTGTCTTGCTTAGCAGCAGAAATGTTGGGCTCAATTGTGGTCATAAGTCGAGGACTATCAGTATTTTTTTTAAAGGACATATTGCCTTTGATGCTAAAAAGAGGGTTGCAGTTGGGCAGAATGGATGGTTCATTTGTTTTTTTTTTCATCTGGATTTCCTTTCTCTTCTTTCAAGACCTTTTGGATCGAGGGAACCGGTTGCGAAACGCCATGGCTGTGTCCATCATGACATCTAATCCGGATCCTGTCATCGAACGATATGAGGCTCAACTTCCTGTAAAGCCGGGCCTCTCCCAACAAGCTGGAAAGTGAGTTTGGGTTGGCAAGAGGGGAGGTTTGAGTCTCCAAGAAAATGGGATGCGGTACGTCTCCAGAGTTTAAAAATTGTGACAGTTTAGTTTAGTTTACTTTATTGTCATTGCACCTCGTACAACGAAATCAAACACCATCTTTAGAGCACATCATAACCATGAAAATAAACATAAACACACATCCTTCACACTCCACACATTAAATGGAAAACCCCTGATGTTGCATGAATATTGCACTATACAGTAGAATTCAATAGAGTTACTTGCCCTGGGATAGAAGCTGTTTTTCAGCCTGTTTGTCCTTGTTTTTATTATTGTCCTGTACTGTCTGCCAGGTGGTAATAGTTAAAAAAAAGGGTTCCTAGGATGAGATGGATCTTTGAGAATGTTTTAAACTTTCTTAAAGCTCTTCCAAAGAGGGGAGAGGGCAACCAATGATCTTTTGGGCAATGATGTTCAACCTCTGGAGCACTGTCTAATCTGCCCCTGTGCAACTGGCAAACCCCACACAGATGTGCAGTAAGCTAAGATACTCTCTTTGGGGCAGCGGTAGAAGGTCACCAGCAGTTTTCCATTCAGTTGTTGTTTTTTGTCTCAGGTCTCAGGCAGCATAATCTCTGCTGGGCCCTTTTGACCAGGGTTGCAATGTGAGCACCCCCAGGTCAGATCCTCTTTTTATGATAACACCCAGAAACTTAAAACTGGCCACTGGCTCCACTCGGTCTCCCTTGATAAGCAAAGGCTGGACATCTGACCTGTTTCTTCTATATAATCCATTATCAGCTCCTTGGTCTTATTGGTGTTGAGGACCAAGTTATTTTCAGAGGGACCTGAAGTCAAGGCAAAATCAATCTGTCAATTTCTGCTATTGGTAGTCCTCGACTTATAGACATTCATTTACAACAAAGCATTTACAACGAAAGGAGTGTCTTATGACCAGTTTTCACACTTAGCAACCATTACAAGATTCCCCAGGGTCACATGATTAGAATTTGACCGCTTGGCAATTTGCATGGACTTACTGAGAGTTGCAGTGTCCCTTCCTCAAATCTGAATGTCTATGAGATTCTCAGCCATCCAGCTTGATTGGTTGTCCCAAACGTGCTTTTTTTTTCAAGAGGCACCTGCACTTTCTGCTTTTTCTTTTGAAGACATTTCGCTTCTCATCCAAGAAGCTTCTTCAGCTCCGACTGGATGGTGAAGGATGGATGGATTTATACTCCTTGCAGACAGCTGGTCATTTGCATCCTTTTTAGAGAGTCGTTGATGCCACCTGGAGGTTTGTCTGTGTCCTCAGGGTCACCTGAGTGGTGCAAATGGATATGGAGCCTTGTTGGAACTGTTGAAAGGACTGTTGTAAAACAGGAGTTAGATGATGTCATATCCCTCTCCCTCTGTTGAGAGCAGGCAGTCATATCCCCCTGCCCCCACGGTTTGAAAGAGGGGTCCAAGAGGCCATCTATGTCAAAATTGAGCAGCCCTCCCTCAACAGAGGGGGAGAGATATAACATCACCTATCTCCAGTCTACAACATAGTCCTTTCAGCAGTTCCAAGAAGGCTCCACACCCATTTGCACCACACAGGTGACACTGAGGACACAGACAAACTTCCAAGTGGCCTCAATGACTTTCTCAAAAGGATGCAAATGACCAGCTGTCTGCAAGGAATATAAATCCTTCCATTCCCCACCATCCAGTCAGAGATTAAGAAGCTTCTTGGGTGAGAAACAAAATGTCTTCAAAGAAGAACAAGAAAGTCCAATTGCCTCTTGAAAAAAAGCACTTTTTGAACAACCATGACCTGGAGGACCGAAAACCTCTACAGACTTTTAGCTATACAATTTGGGATAAACCCCCTTTGAACAGTGTGGGAGTAGGAACGGATTTCCAGAGTAAAAATTGCAGACTACAGGAACCATTTGCACCACTCAGGTGATCCTGAGGACACAGATAAACCTCCAAGTGGCCTCAACCACCAGGGTGCAAATGATGCAAATGACCAGCTGTCTGCAAGTAATATCAATCCTTCCCTTCCCCATCATCCAAGTCAGAGCTAAAGAAGCTTCTTGGAGGAGAAGTAAAATGTCTTCAAAAGAAAAAACAAAAAAATCCAATTGCCTCTTGAAAAACGTACCTTTGGGTCCCCCAAATCTAGAAAATTATAAACGATACCTTAAAACAGTCTAAATAATTAAGACTTTAATTTATATCCCATTCCATATGTAAAAGCTCCTTTGTCTTCTGTTGCCCTTTTTCCTAGACAGATATTGATAGGGCTACTGCATTGAAAAAATCCTGTTAAAATTATTGGGTGAATTATTGTTCTTAACCTCATTTTAGAGGATCACATTCTCCCTCCAGATAATGCTTTTGATCCCTCACATCTTCCTTTCTTTTCTGTATTCTAATATTCTATCCAGAACTCTGAACTCTGGCCTTACGTGTGAAGATTCTTTTGAGCCATGGCGTGAATGTTCAGAATTCGATTTGGATGCTGAAAAGAAAGCAGTTGAGCTTCTGCTGGGCGGGTGAGATATATATTGGTCTGGCTCCCCTTTTAGGGGGGAGGGGAATTGCCTCAGGAATTTTACAAAATTTAATATTTCCGGGGTAGGTCTCAACTTACAACCACAATTGAGCCCAAAATTTCCGTTGCAAATTGAGGCAGTCGTTTAAGTTGGGTTGCCAACCTTTTGGACCCAGGGACCACCAAACTCATACTTTTAAATTCCGCAGACCAGAGGCCCTGGGGAAATCCCCCCAAAAAGTCTGCAGGAAAATCCCCCACCCCGTTTTCCTACTAACTGATCATTCTTTATTTGGGATCGCATGATACCATCTCCAGAGCTGTTCTCAGGAGACAGAGAGAGAGAGACTTTTGGCTTTGTGCAAGGAAAGCAGCAGGAGCTGCAGAAGTCTTTCTCTTCCCCAAACTCCGCCAGAAATGAGTCTT
>BHFT01019902.1:0-20340 GCA_004320025.1 Laticauda laticaudata
TGCATAGCGTTTTCCAATGGATGGCAAGCTTTTTTTAACGTTTTACATCCTCTTTGCATTCATAAGTGCAGTGGGACTGGGCCTTAAGCCAAATGAAATTGTTTAACTGAACGATCTCAAGACTTGTGACCAAGTTATTTCTGAGCAAAAGTCCACCACTGTTTTAAAATATCAAAAATAATCTAGCTGACAGATCACAGATTTGAAGGAGAGTTGCAGAATGAAATGGGAAGTAGGAACTAATACTGAGCACATTCCAATCTCAAGTATGTTGCAATATAATGACAGTGATGGCAGCAAGTAGTTATAGTCAATCTCTCCTGAAAGTAACTAATATTGTAGTCAGAATGATGCAATTTTCACGCCAAATAAAAGTAAAAAAAATATGGTCACACCAAATCTCCTTGACCCAAGACTGGTAACTTAGCAACTGTTCAAGGGTATAAGAATTTCCCCAGCCTGGTTCTCTTCTCCAGTTTAAAATTGACCTTTAGTGCAACACAGACTAGAATTCTGTGGATCTGTCTTAAAGAGAAGTCTGATGCTGTAAAAAAAGATGCTAAATTGCCTATCTAAGCAGCCTATGTGAGATTTGACAAGTGAAATATGAGGACAGCCATTATGCAAGCAGCTATCTTTGGAACAGCAGCTTTTTGTGCTTGCTTCCTTCCTTCCTTCCTTTTGTGCTTTCTTTTGTGCAGCCAAAATAGTCATTAGTGCAGTCCTATGTTTGGGATTTTACAAGTACAGGTCTGACTGTTTTAAAAGTATCCATATGTTCTGCAAAAGCATAAAATTTCAATTGGTCCCATTCAAAGCAATGGCCACAGAGTTAATTTTAAAAACTGATTAATTGATATATCATTTTTTTTATTTTGAAGAAACCCATTGTTTTTCTCCATCCCTAAGTTCTCATAGTTAATGAGACTGTCAAAATACATGGTGGCTACACACCATTGAATCTGACAAAGGTTACAACATAAAACAACTGAAAGAGGGTATACAAGATTGGAAAAAATAGAAAGAGTTGGTCCATAGAATTGCTGAGAATCAGACATGATTGAACAGATAGAATCATCAAGAAGTCCCAATTCTCCAGCAACTGAATATATAGTTATTGTATTAATAAGTTTATATTGTGAAAAAATGTTAAACATATTGAGAAATTCATTAAATAAACAAATCTGTAGAGCAGATTAGATATTTTCAGTGTGACTGAATTATAGTAAGATATTATATATAGTTACATATATTTTACATATTTTAAAGTGCAAGTGGAAAAACATATTTTATATATCAGTCTAATCATTCAGTGTACATATAACATGTTTTTATTATATATATATATATATACATAGTATTATATATATATATATATATATATATATATATATATATATATATAATATATATATATATATTTGTTTTTTTTTAAGCTCTCGTGTGTGACTTACATTTGTGCTGTTTTAGCTTTCCTTCGGGTATTTATCCCACGTCATTGTGAGTTCTGTTAAAGTTTGTAGCTCATTGTAGTTCTGTTAAAGTTTGTAGCAACGTTTCAGCAGAATTCTCATCTGCCATCCTCAGGCTTCTGTATGGATCGAGCCTGAGCCTTGTATGGATGAGCTCGAGGATGGCAGATGGATTCTGCTGAAACCGTTGCTACAACTTTAACAGAACTACAATGACGTGCCGATAATACCGAAGAAGCTAAACCAGCACACATGTAAAGTACCCGCGAAAGCCTTGAAAACATATATATATATATATATATATATATATATATATATATATATATATATATTACTATATATATGTGTGTGTGTGTGTGTGTGTGTGGTGTGTGTGTTGTGTGTGTGTGCGTGTGTGTGAGATGTTGTCGTGTTTTATATATAATATACTAATTATAATAGATATTATATATATATATATATATTATATATATATATATGGATTCTTTGGTTTATTCAGGGCTTTTTCTCCCGCGTAGAATTGGAAGTATCCAGGCAACGTTCTGATGAAGTCTCATCATCATCTTCAAGGCTTGTTTCTCGTCAGCTCTGTGCCTCTCAGGAAAATGTGAAGCTTGCAGCTGCTTCTTCCTTTTAAACTGCTAGGGGGGATGTGACTTGATGTGGCTGGGTTTTGGCTGTGTTTTCTTGATTGGTAGGGGGGTTGAGCTGTGTTCTGATTGATGCGGGTGAACGCCTGAGATGATGAATGAGAACTTCATACGAAAACGTTGCCTCAGATTACTTCCAATTCTACGTGGAGAGAAACCCGAATAACCAAAGATCCACATACCAATACTCGCGAAAACTCAAGCGAACTAATATACATATATATACTATATATAATATATATATATATATGTTTTTTTAAGCTCTCGCGGGTACTTACAATTTGCTGCTGTTTAGCTTTCCCTTCGGGTATATATCCACGTCATTGTACGTTCCTGTTAACGTTGTAGCCTCACTTGTTAGTTCTGTTAAATTGTAGCAACGTTTCAGCAGAATCTCATCTGTCCATCTCAAGTCGTGAATTGGAAGTGGTCTCACTTCCTCTGTTTCAAATTTGAAGGCTTGGTCGTCCTTCTGATGGCTATTAAACCTGGGTCTGTGGTTCATTTGGACTTGGAGTTTGATATGATTTGGTGTTTCTGGTTTCTTCTGTCCTGTTTTGTGCTTGATTGGTGGCAACAGAGTGGCTGCAGCCAATCAAAGCCACAAAACAGACAGAAGAAACCAGAAAACACCAATCAATCAAACCTCCAAGTCAATGAAACACCAGACCCAGGTTAATGCCAATCAGAAGAGAACCATGCCTCCCAAATTTTTTGGGAAAACAGAGGAAGTGAGACACACTTCCATTCAGAAGGTCCTGATGATGGCAAGATGAGATTCTGCTGAAAAACGTTGCCTACAACTTTAACAGAACTACAATGAGCTTACAACTTTTAACAGAACTCACAATGACGTGTGGGATAATACCCGAAGGAAGCATAAAAGCATATATATATATATATATATATATATTATATATATAATTAATATATATATATATATAATGATATATGATATAATATATATATATATTATATATATATATATATATTTATATATTATAATATATAGTATATTATATATATATATATATATATTATATATGTTTGTTTGTTTTTTTAAGCTTTCGCGGGTACTTACATGTGTGCTGTTCAGCTTCCTTCGGGTATTATCCCACGTCATTGTAGTGCTTTTAAAGTTGTAGCAACGTTTCAGCAGAATCTCCATCTACCATCATCAGGCTTCTTGTATGGAGATTTGTATGTGGGTCAGCGCTAATCACAGGCGTTAGTTTTAAATTTGAGGCTAGGCCTATTGCTGCTGCCAGGATGTTTTTTCTACATCCTGATTGGTTGGGAGTCTTTGGTCTGTGTTTATTGGATTGGAAGTTTGTTTGATTGCGTGTTTCTGGTTTTCTTCTGTCTGTTGTGTGGCTTGATTGGCTGGCAAACACTGTGTTCTGGCTATTGGAGGCTTTCAGTGCAGTTTTGGCTTCGTGTGAAAGGGTGGCTGTATCTATTAGGGAAGCTAGGTTTCATCTGCGGTTCCTGTTGGGGTGTGTTTGAGCTGGAGATATCAGAGGGAGTCTGTTTGTGACCCAGGTGGTTTGTTTGTGCTTTGATGTGGAGATCTTTCTATTTTTTGAAAAAAGACCTGAAAGCGATTGAATAGAAGCAGATGATTCCACCAGACGTCAATTCCATTTGGAAGCCTGCAACTCTTCAAATAGAAAATCTCCACACCACAAGCCAGGCAAACACACCGGGCGGACAAGACAGACCCTCTGAATGCCTCCAGCCAAACACACCCCAACCAGGCACCAGATGAATACCTACGCATCCTAATAGATAATAGCCGGGGTCTCCCTTTCCCCACACGAAGCCAGGCTGCACTGAAAGTCCTCCATACAAGAACACAGTGTTGCCAAGCCAATCAATAGCCACCAAAACAGACAGAAAAACCAAACACTAAATCAAACAAACTCCCAAGTCGATAAACACAGACCAAGTACTCCCAAAACCAATCAGGATGCTAGAAAAAAAACATCCTGGAACAGCAAGTAGGCTAGCCTCAAATTTAAAACTAACGCCTGTGATAGCCTGACCCACATACAAACTTCAATACAGAAGCCTGATGAATGGCAGATGAGTTCTGACTAAACGTTGCTACAACTTTAAAAAGCCACTACATGACGTGGGGATAATACCCGAAGGAGCTGAATCAGCAACACATTCAACACATATACATATATATCAATATACATATACAATACATAATAACATATACATATACATATACATATACATATACATATACATATACATATATATATATATTCACAACACATATAAAGCATGAAAATAAAAAAGTAACAAAGATAAGTAAAAAAGGCAACAATAATGAAACAATGAAGCATCATAGATGCAAACCTCTATTTTCAGGTAGCAAAGGAAGCATTTTTAACAAAACATTTTTCCCAGCCTACCAAAATGGTGCCAAAATGAATTTTTAGAAGAAGGCTGTTCCAAATGTGATTTTGCCACATTTCCACTCTTTATAAAAACAACAAGAGAAATTGCATTATTTTTATTACTTTGTTGATATGATTTATTAATCCATTTTTATAGTAATTCTCTCCAGCTTTCCAAATCTAATGCCCTTTCGATATGGTGGACTGCCATTTACATTAGTTGACATTTTGGTAAATTACAAGAAACTGGGGAAAAACTACAAAGATATCCACAAAAGAAGGAGATTAAAAGACAAATGGAAATAGTTAAACACAAAATGGGGTTGATAGAAAAAGAAGAATTGGCACAAAAAATCAGGAGAGCTAAACAGAACTTTTTTCAAAAATGCAAACAAACATTATACTGCCAGGCAGCAACACTGATGTGGGTAAAAGAATGGATTGTTTTAAGGAATATTAGATTGTTAACATTAGAAGTTCATGATTTATTATTGGGATGGCATGCCTTTTTATGGTATAAGAAAAGTAAAACACATTGGTATTTTAGAATTATATTACATTACATTTGTGATGCTTTATTATTAATATGAGAGAAAATTAGGAAACAACATTACATGAAAATACCAGTCTGGTTGTCAACTATAGAGACATTTGCATATCCAATTGTTTATAGAATGGAACAAAGATATAATGAAATACTAAATGAAGAAGGTGAACTCAAATCTAAGCAAGAATTAAAGGAAAAAGGAATAGAGATGAATTGGTATTCATATGTGTAAATACACTCTAGATATGATAAAAATCATAGGATAGAAGGATTTTATAATGAATCAACTGAATTAGATGGAATTTTGACAGGTACTGATGATAAGGTGATTTTAAAAATATATGGATATTTACTTGGAGTAAAATTGGAAGAATAACAAGTTAAAGAAACAATGACTGCCTGGGGGAAAAACTTTGGATATGGGATACATTTCGAAAGATGGCAGAAATTATGGTCTCAAAATTTAATATAACAATGTCAACAGCATATAAAGAGAATTTGTATAAGATGTTTTACATGTGGCATCTACCCCTGGCAAGGATAGCAAGGATGTTTAAGAATAAATCAGAGAAATGTTGGAAATGTCATCAGATACCTGGATCATACTATCACATGTGGTGGATGTGTGTGAAAGCCAAGAGATACTGGACTAACATTCATACATGGCTGTAAAAAATGACAAAACAGCATATAGACTTGAAACCAGAGATATTTTTATTGGGTATCTTACTTGAAGGATACAGTAAAGAATTGACATATTTGGTTATAAATGTTTTGACAGCAGCTAAAACTGTATTTGCCAAAAATTGGAAAAGTGAAAAAATTCCAATAGAAAAGGAGGTGATGAAGAAAAGAGTGGAATGTGCAGAAATGAGTAAATTGACATTAGCAATTAGAAAGCAAGAAGACAAAGAATATTATAAAATTTGGGATTTATTTTATCAATGGTTAAATAAGAAAATAGGGAAATAAAATATAATACAATATAAATATAATAATAAAGTAAAGATAAGACAACATAATATGTTAAAATTGATTATAATGAAATGAATGATATTATGAATCAAAACATGTAAAAAATTGAGATTTGCTCAAAAAGGATGATGCAATTTATAATTAAAGTCTAATAAGGAGTTAATAATAATATAATATGCATATAATATGCATATAATATAAATTTTAATAATGTGTTTAGAAGGGAAAGACTGTTGAAATTGTGCACAAAAAGATATGTACCAACTGGCACATTGAACAAGGGAAAGATAGTTTTATGTTTTATGTTTCTGTTTCTGTTTGTTGTTAAAAAAATAAAAAAATTGGGGGAAAAAAGAAAGACAAAGAAAATGCAAACAAACCAGGCAGATGGTTAGCATATAAATTGAAAAAGGAGAGAAAAACGAAAAAGATAATACAATTGATAGATGAGCATGGAATGGTTTGTAATGGAAATGAGGGGGGGAAAGAAATAGTACAGAAGTATTATGAAAAATTATATGATCAAGAGGACATTGAAGAAAAAAAAGTTAAACAATATTTGCAAAAATCAGAGTTATCCCAAATATCTGAAGAAACTGAAGCCCCTGTCACACTGCACCAACAGATGGAAAGAGGATGTAAAACGGACAAAAAAGCTTGCCGCGATGTATCCGTTCTGTACTCCACGCCTCCGTTTTTGCTTCCTCTCTTCCGTCCAGCATACCGTTTATTGACGTTTCAATCCGTTCAAAGTTTTGAACTGCTCAAACTTTTTGAGCGGAAAAATGTATCAATGCGTTCAATTCTGCAATCGCGCTAGGCATGCCATTCTGCATCTGTTACGCATATACCGTATATCCACTAGGCATCGATGCTCATTATCTATACCGCAGGAACTTGCATCCACTCGGATTCAGGGAGGAAGGCAGAACGGACGCGGAACGGATGCAGAACGATGCCTAGTGGATGCAGCACAGAAACAAAGCATTTTAAAACGGGAAAAAATGTTTCACAAGAGGGGATCTATCTCGGATATTAAGGATGTCTAGAGAGGATGCCTAGAGATGCAAAGGGACACCTAAAGGGGAAAACCTATACTGCTATAAAAAGGGCAGCAACTCATCTGGATCTCACTTTCAGAACCAGCAAGACGCAGCTGTGCAGACCTCTGGCAGCCTTCATCTGAACCTCTTGCTCTTCCACAGCAATCCAGTCATGTTACACCGCGGATCATAACACAGTCCCTTTTTGGCAGCCACCATCCTTTTGCAACAGTGGCGAAGCCATATAACAGGCCTACTGTGACTCTACTACGGGAAGAAAAAGAGGCGGCCAAGAAGCATTGGGTACGAAGATGGATCGGGGAGAAGAGCAGAGTACGCACTGTACAACAAGCTGATGGTGGAGCTCAGGGACGAGACACTTGTGCATTCCAGAACTTTCATGAGGATACCTCCAGCCATGTTTGGACACGAAGTTTGTGGGCAGCTGAAGACCAGTTGACCAAGGCAAAGCAACCAACCTCTGGCCCGCTTGGAACCTGGGGCTCAAAGGTGGCACTGACCTCTCTGCGCGCCACCCTGGCCCTCAGGGACCACCTACAGGAGCAGCATGACGCTGGAGGGTGCACACAACACCATCAGCATTGTCGTCAGAGAAGTGGGTGCAGGCCATCATCGAAGAATACATGGAGGGAGCTCCTCCAGTGCCTCCACTGAAGAAGGATGGAAGAAAGTGTCAGAGCAGTGGGTATCAGAGTGGAACTTCCCACACACCCGTTGGAGCCATAGATGGCAAGCACGTGGCCTGCAAAGCGCCAGCCAGTCGGGGTCCACTTATTTCAACTACAAGGGCTTCTTCAGCATTGTCCTCCTTCGCGCATGGTCGATGCTGACTACAAGTTATGTACATCGATCTTCAGCAATGGGTCATGTTCAGATGCCCAGGTATAACAATCGCCAGTGGACCTCAAGGAGGGACTGGGAAACGAAACCTCATCGTGGGCTTCCAATCCAGACCCCCTGCCAACGACACGCGAAGATGTGCCCTACTTCATCGTGGGGGATGACAGCCTTCTCCCCTCAGAACCTACTTTCATGAAATCCCTACACCTCCAATGCCTCACCGTGAAGAAGAAGGATCTTCAACTACAGGCTGTCCAGGCAAAGCAGGTGGTGAGAACGCCTTTGGCATCCTGGCCAACAGGTTTCCAGGTACTTTCACCACCATGCCAGCTCGCCACAACCGTGAGGAGGATCGTGGAAGCTTCCTGCATCCTGCACAATCTCGATGCGCACGCCAGCTAACCCAGTCTTGCAGAACAGGCCTCGTGGACCTCCAACAAGGCAATGGAACATGGAGCCTGGGAATGGAGCCAAGGGCAAAACACTGATAGACACTGAGGATATGCAAGGCCCCAAACAGAGCCTCACGTGAAGGGAAGAAGCAGCGCAAACCTCCTTAAAATACTTGGAGTGCATCCCCAGCTGGAGCGTGGAGTGGCAAGACAGGATGATAGATGCCTTAATGGAGGCTTCCCTTCAGCCTGTCTCACACACTGATTGAATTTGTGCCATGTATGGTTGAGTGCCCTAACAATGATCAAGGGCAATTAAATAAAGAGTTGTGTTTGGTGTTCACAAAAATGTGTGGATGATTATTACATTTATTATTGATAATAAAGGGCCATAGGTGGTGGCACCTGGGAGGGTGGACCATACAGTCCCACTATCCTTCACTGGAGGTTTATCTATCCCACAGCTTATTACCCATCCCAAAGGTATCCCTGGCTCATTCACAGGTATCCCTGCCCACCCCCACTGCTACTTACATCCACAAGCATGCAAAAGGTTAAACCATTTTCTAAAGTTTCCAACCAAGACTTTATTAAAAAAAGATGAAGCAAGTGTGTGAATCAAAAGATAGACTCTTATTGGAAAACATACAAGCTGTAAAAAGGAAAATGACCCAAGTCAAGTGTCCAAATAAAGTCCACAGGTAGTAGCCAGCAGTTCTTCTGGGCACTCCTCTTGGTCCTCGGGGAGATGTGTCAGGTCTCAGGGGTGAAGGGTCCAGGTGCTGTTGGAGGTGGGCTTGGTGCTGGAGTGCTGGTCTGAAGCACCACTGGGGTGCCTGGCCGAGAGGACAACAGTGACGGTGTGTTGAGGAAGCTCATCGGACAGCTGGCTTCAGCCCCGTGATGTTGAGAGATCCTTCCTCCATGCCATGGGGTGTCAGCCCCAGTACCCGAGGAACAGATGGTTACTGTAGGCCCGGGCTTGGCTGTGGGGTGGAGGAAAGAGCAGTGTAGTGGGAGTGTCCCTGGGTCTTGCAGCTGGGTGAGGACTGCGCAATTGGTGCATCGGTGGTGTGGGTGGCATCGCTGTCATCGTGGCATCATTGGTATGGGTGGCATCGGTGGCAATTCAGTGGAACCCGTGGCAACGGTGTCCGCCCGATGACTCTGTGCCTGGACTGGAAGGGCTGCTGCCTGTGCTGCTGGGACCTCCTGGTAAGCCGTAGCCCTGGGGTGGTGAGGGGCTGTGGAGCCTTGGAATGGGAGGGAACATCACCCTGGGGTGGAGGAGCAGTACCTGGACTGGGTGGGAGCAGCTTCCTCTGGATCTGGAGGGGTTGTGAAAGCAGCTTCGGATCTCGGTCCTTATCACCACCTGGTACTGGGGTTCCGCCATGTCCCTGAGGGTGAGGAAGGGCTTGCGGTTGGAGGAATGAGGATCGGTTGGACCAGCTGAGAAGGAGATCTATGCTGGTCCGGATGGTGTCCCTGATCTCCAGCAGGACAGTGTGGCTCTGCCCCTCCTGCTGTCACTGGCTCTGCCTTTCTTGTGAGGTGGAGCTGGGGTTGGTGGATGCGGGGTACGGCTGTGGGACGGCGGACGTCTCCTTTCTCCCCACCGCACCAGGGAGTCCTTCCAACACGCTCACCATGGTTTCAAACACCCTGTCCACGGGTTCTCCGCTGTGGCACGCTCCAAAGAAATCCTCCTTGGGGAGAGAGACTCTCGGGGCCGAAGAGGACTGGCTCTCAGCAGGCTGCTGGAGAGAGAGGGTAGTGAGAGGGCTCCTGGTGCCTCC
Source organism: Laticauda laticaudata (assembly GCA_004320025.1). Classification (NCBI taxonomy): domain Eukaryota; kingdom Metazoa; phylum Chordata; class Lepidosauria; order Squamata; family Elapidae; genus Laticauda; species Laticauda laticaudata. The sequence continues at coordinate 10,151 of BHFT01019902.1, forward strand.
TCGGTGGTGGATCTCACCCTCCAGGAAGTGCACCTGGCCATCACGTATGGGTTCTTTGTCCAATCAGCTTTAACTCGGCGCCCCTGCAGATTTCTTCAGGTGCAGCTTCCCTGTACAGGTGTGCATGTCCTTACGCACGCCGAGGAAGCCCTATGAAGTGTAGCCCATAACTCTCCTCTCTTCTCTCTTTCCAAGCAGCTGCTTCCGCTTGTGTCCTGTACAGCCGGTGTTCCTTCCGCCACAGATAGTCATTCTCTCTCAGCCATTCGCAGCACCCTCATCTCATTTCCTCCTCAATGGAGTATTGCTCCTCTCGCCATTTCGAATACGCCTCTTCCTCCCTTTTGGCCAGGACCAGATGGGCCCTCCATCGAGCGGCTTCCAGGTAGTAGGGGCTGCTCCCTCACACCAACCAGGCAACAGCAGCACCAGCAAGGATCATCATCATCATCATGCATCATCATCAACAAGCAGGATCATAATCAGTCATCATGTATCATCAGCAGCAGCAGCAGGATCATCATCATCATCATCAGCAAGCAGCACGCAGCACCAAGCAGGATCCAGAGCAGCACCAAGCAGCACATGCAGGAACAGCAGCAGCACCAGCAGCCAAGAGTAAAGCACCAGAAGCAAAGGTCAGCAAGACCAGGAGCACGAGGAGCAGCAGCAGCACGAGCAGGAAACGAGCAAGACCAGGAGCATGAGCAGGAGAGCAGTACGAGCAAGTCCAGGAGCACGACAGGACGGCAGGACCAGGAGCAGCTTCCAGCAGAGTAAAAGCACACCACCAGGAGCAGCTTCAGCAGAGTAAGCACCCCCCGCAGAAGCCACAAACCGCCAGGAGCAGCTTCATGCAGAAAGCCTCCACACGAAGAACGAGCTGAGCAGCAAGAAGCCCCAGTAAAGAAGCAAAGTCAGGGACAGGGGGCGGGAGGGTGGCCCTGTCCCTCTTGCCGGGATGGCGGCAGGTTGCTGAGGCTTTTGCTTCTTCTCCATGATTGTGGGTTGCTGGCTGGCGGGAGGCTGGCAGGCACCAAAAGGCCTGGCAAGAAAGGCTGTCACCAGGCTGGGCAGGAAGCGGCAGGCAGGTAGGCACAAAGGCTGGGTTGGGCAGGCAGGCAGGCACCAAGGGCCTGGCAGGAAGGCTGGCAGGCAGGCCCAAGGCTTGGAGGCAGACTGGCTGGCAGGGAAGGCTGGAAGGCAGGCTGGCAGCGAAGGCTGGGCAGGCAGGCAGAGAGCAAGGCTGGCAGGGAAGGCTGGCCAGGATGGCTGGGGCAGGCTGGGAGGTCAGGCTGGCAAGCAAGGCTGGCAGCAAGGCTGCAGCAAGGCTGACAGGCAGGCATGCAGGAAGGGCAGGCAAGGCAGTCAATCCGTCCGGCAGCGGTCTTCCTCTCCGAATGGGTGATTGCTGGGAGGTGCTTCCCTTTTATAATCACGGGGCTTACGGCAATGCATCTCCCCCGCATGTGCCAATTAATGCTCGCATCGTCGCTTCCGCTGTGCATCGCTCGGGCTTCTGCTCTTGCATCCGCTTCATCAGCTGTGCATCTTCTAGCTTCTGTGTGCATCTGCCTTATCCGCTGTGGCTCCGCTGTATTCCATTCAGCGTCCGCTTGCTGAGTCCCCGGAAGCCTAGCGGATGGTGCCATCCGCTCCCATCCGCTTCCATCCACTGGGCTTCTCTGTTCCGCATGCCGATTCCATCCGCTCACCGCATCTGCGTCTCTCCCGGCATCCGTTCTTTCCGTGTTATCCGCTCCGGTTATGCAATTTTTGCCCCTTTGAGGGGATAAAACAATCGGATGGAACATTTTTGCTCGTGTCCGTTGTGTCCTTTTTATACTTACGTTTTTGCATCCGTTGGGCAGTGTGGACAGGGCCTTAAGAATAAATGCCTAGAAGGGAAAATAACAATGAGGGAACTGACAGAGGTGATAAACAGGACAAAATGCTGGAAAGGCACAGGCCCAGTGGCTCCAATGGATTTTGCAAGACTTTGAAAGAATCTTTAAATACCATAATGCCGTAATGAATGAGATTTAGCCAAAACTAAAAATACCCAATTCATGGACAGAGCTTATATTAAGGCACGGTCCCCTGCACTTACGGATTGCAAAGAGGATGTAAAATTTAAAAAAAAAGAATTGCCATCCGTTTGGAAAACGCTATGCATCCGTGTGTACTCATTGCATACGTGTTTCATACGCTCTATCCATTGAGCATCCGTTCCACACTGCGATTTCATCCGACAAGAAGTTTTTGAGCTGCCACAAAACTTTGTGAACGGATGAACTTTCCACCGCGTACGATGTCATCAGCGACATATACGGGCAACAAACATTCTATGTCCGTTATCATCCGTTAAATGTCCGCTGTATCCTCCTCTGCATCTCTGGCCATCCCCTCAAACTCACATCCGCTGCAGCTGAAAATGAAGAGAAGGAAACAAAAGGTACACGGAACATCTACACAGCGTTATTAAGCATGGAAAATAGAAAGGATGTTTAAGCATAATGCATCTTGTATATAAGAATTAAAAACAGACAAAAAGTTTTTGGTAATCTGGAGGTTATCTCGTATATTTAGGATGTCTGCAGTATGTTCTAGAGTATGTAGAGGCGCACACATATGCAGACCAAAACTGATATTTTCTATAAAAAGTCGGGGAGAAGTCATCTGGATCACTGGGATGGTGGACCATACAGTCCCAATATGGTTGCACCTGGAGGGTTTATTCTACCCACAACCTATCCGATATCTATCGCCACAAGCATGCAAATAAGGGCTAACCATTTTTTCAAAGTTTTCACGCAACATCTTTATTAAGTAAAAAAGATAGAACCCCAAGGAAGACTAAGTGTTCTTTAAGTGCAGAAGATAACCTTCATTAACATTCTTAGGTAAAGGACTTTAATGACTGTTTGTATAAATAGGACAAAATTAAACCAAGTAAAGCTGGTCTTAAAGGCACAAGAATAGAACTTAGACAAGTAAAGCAGTTCAGTCTCTGAACGACTAATTCTCAGTCACATCTGAGTCATGTCCATGATCTCAGCTGTTAAGCGGCGGCAGGCACTGTGGAGGTGGCTTGAGTGCTGGTCTGAGGCACCATTGGGGTTGCTGGCCACCCGCTCGAAGGGTAGCAACATGGGATGGTGTGTTCAGGAAGCTGTCCGAGAGCTGGACTGCAGTCCCGTGAGGTTGAGAGGCCCTGTCATCAAGGACATGCATGAGATGTCAGACCCAATACTGATGACAGGATTGTCCTTGATGGGCTTGGCTGTGGGGTGGAGGAAGGAGGAGTGTAGTGGGGCTGTCTGGTCCTGAGGTCTGGGTAGAAGGTGGCGGTCTGGTGGCGTGACGATGAACCTGGGTCTGGACTGGGAAGTGTCTGCTTCTGCTGTGGGAAGTCTTGGTAGTTGTAGCCTTGGTAGGTGAGTGGGCTTGTTGAAAGCCCGTGGAAGGGCTGTGACATCGCCTGGGGTGGAGGGAGCAGAACCTGGACTTGGTAGGAGCCAGCTTCAGCCTGGGCCTTGAGGGGTTGGTGCCAGAAGTGCTGTGATCTTCTGCTTCATCACCTGTACTGGGCCTTGGGCAAGGTCCCTCGGGTCTGGCTCCCAGTAGGTGATGAAGGTGTTCTGGCCCCGAGGATGGATGTCGCTGTGGAACCACAGCTGAGAGAGAAGTTCTGTGCTGGTCTTTCATTGTGTCCCCTGAATCTCCAACAGCACACTGTGGTCCTGGCCCTCCAGTCTGCCTCTCCTGCCGGCATCCTCTGCAGCTGGGGTGGGATGGGGGTGGGTTGGCCCTCTGGTGGCGCTGCTTCTTCCTCCATTTGGGACCAGCAAGGGCGTCTAATCCCACACGGGATCCCCCAAGTCGCCGGCATGGGAGTGCAGCTGTCAGGTGGGTCCCTGCATGGTGCCTCTCTGAAGACACCTGCCCTGACAGGTAGCTGGCTCCTGGCCTGAAGAGGACTGACTGTCTGTGGGACTGTCTGAGGAGAGGGTTGACAGAGGGGCTGCTCGCTCATGGTGATCTCACCCCTCAGGAAACTGCACTTGGCCATGACATACACTTCCCGGTCAGTGGCTTGACAGCCCTGCCCAGATTCTTGTGGTGTAGCTTGCCATACCATGTATGCATGGTGCTTCCACCATCCAACGGAGTCTTCCTGCAGTATTACCTCCAGGCTCTCTTGCCTTGTATCTCCAAGCTGTCTGCTTGTTCTTGCGTGTCCCGAAACAGTCTGGTGGCGCCTTTGCTCGCAGAGGTACTGCATTCTCCCTCAGCCATTCACAGCACCTCTCCTCATGCTCCTCGAAATGGTGTACTTGTTTCCTCTCTCGCCTCTGCTTCCTTGCCTCTTCCTCCCTCTGGCAGGGGCTTCAGTCGGGCCCTTCAGGGGCTTGAGCAGCAAGGGCCTTCCAGGGGCTTGAGCAGCAGGGCCTTTCCAAGGGGGCTTGAGCAGCAGGGCCTTCACAGCAGGGCATTTGAGGGCCTTGGGGCTGGTCCACCACCACAGCAGCAGCAGCAGTTCAGAGTCAGTAGCCAGGGGTGGGATGACTGGTTCTGGCCTCTTGTCAGGGCTGGAACAAGTTTGGCACGGGCTTCTCTTACTTGCCTGACTGACACGAACCATGGTTGTTCTGCTAGATGTTTTGTGGCAGCACATCTTTCCCCTGTAATGGCTGACTGCAATGCATGCTTGGCATCCGTTTTATATTCCGTGGCTGACCGCAAATTCATACTCCCCATATGCGACGTGAACGCTTCGCGATCCGATATACATTCGTAGCGGATCCCCCTTTGTTTCCTATAGGCATCCGTGATGCATCCGCTTCATCTCACTATTGCAGTCCGCCCCTTCGCTAATGCGTTCTGCTTTTCGAAATTCTCCCACGGAACCCCTTCGGATGTGTCATCCGCTTCCAATCCGCTGTCATCCCACTAAGCTTCCTATGAACATCCATTTAAGCATCCCGCTACATACTACCTGCAAGTCCTTCTTTTCCGTTCTTTTTCCGTTCTGTTTATAGCAAAGTTTTGCCACTTTTTGGATGGCGGATGACAATGGATGGAGCCAGCCCCCAATGGAGCCACCCCCAAAATTTTGCTCATCCGCTGTGTCCTTTATGCATACATTTTGCATCCATCGGCCAGTGGGACCGGGCCTTTACTCTTATACCAAAAGAAGATGCTGACTTACAACAAATAAAAAACTATAGACCCATATCCCTGCTGAATGCAGACTATAAAATATTCCCCTCAATAATGGCAGAAAGATTTTAAAGATATTTGAATCACTTTATACATACTGATCAAAATGGATTTCTACCCAAGAGGCAAATAAAAGGTAATATGAGAATAATCTTGAATACACTGGAAGACTGTGAAGCACATCCAGAGAAGCAAATGGCCTTGGTATTTTTAAATGCACAGAAAGCCTTTGATAATGTAAATTGGCAGTTTATGTTATTGCAGATGGAAGAGCTGGGCTTCGGAGAAAGATTTATTAAGGCGACTGAGGCAATATATCACAAAGAATCTGCAAGAGTAATGATAAATGGAGATTTGACAAGTAATATTAACATCAAAAAAGGAACTAGGCAAGAATGTCCTCTGTCACCACTGCTGTTTATATTAACTTTGGAAATACTTAATAGAAACATTAGGAAAGATAAAGAAATAAAGGGAATGAAAATAAAACAGGAAGAATATAAACTACAAGCATTTGCAGATGATCTGATCTTTATATTAGAAGATCCATCAGAAACAGCATCTAAATTGATAGAAAAGATAGAAGAATATGGACAGGTAGCAGGACTAAAAATAAATAAAGATAAAACCAAGATTTTAGTTAAGAACATAATGGAAAAACAAAGAAAAGAATTGATGGATAGATTAAATATACAGATCACAAACAAAGTAAAATATCTGAGATTACAATTGGCAGCAAGATGTGGAACAATAAAGGAAGATAATTATTATAAACTAAAACAACAGATTGTGACAGACTTGGAAAAATGGAAAAACTTACAGCTCTAATCAGGAGAATATCTACAATCAAAATGAATATATTACCAAGGATGTTATATTTGTTCCAGATTATTCCAATTAAACTTAGGGAAAGAATACTTTGAGGACTTAAATAAAATAATATTGAAATATATTTGGCAGGATTAAGAAAGACAAGAATTAAACTTATTGTGGCTGGGAAAAATGACAAAACAACATATAGACTTAAAACAGAGACATTCTTGTTGGGAATCTTACCCGAAGGCTATAACAAAGAACTGACATATCTGATTATTAATGTTTTAACTGCAGCTAGAATTGTATTTGGCCAAAATTGGAAAAATGAAAAAATTCCGAGGGAGTAGGCTGCAATTAAGAAAATAATGGGATGCATAGACATGAGTAGATTAACATCAGCAATTAGAGAGCAAGAAGAAAAAGAGTATTATAAGTTTGGGATTTATTTTACCAATGGTTAGATAGAAAAGTAAGAAATTGAAGTATAATATAGTAGTAATGATGTGCTGTAACTGATTATTTCTGAATGAGTTATAAATAGGAACAAAAATTATTAAGAAGTGAAGTTTGCTCTAAAGGATAATATGGATTTGAAATTAAAAGTCTAATGATGGTATAATAAAAATATAAAATTATATGGAAAGTTAATTAATGTAAATGTAAAGCTAAGAGGAAAGGACCATAGATATTGTGCAGAAGACACATGTACAGGTATGGGATTCAAATTTCTTAACAACTGGTTCTGTGGGCATGGCCTAATTTGTGGGTGTGGCATGGTGGTCATGTAACTGGGTGGGCATGGCTTGGTGGTTACGTGACCAGCTGGGTGTGGCATGGTGGTCATGTGACTGGATGGGCATAGCTAATTCAACATCACTTCTTTGCCCTAATGACTATAAGTATTAAAAGAAGATATACCAAAACAAAAGGTAGTTTATTATATCATGTCTTTAATGCTCAAATAATAAAAAAGATACACAAAACTATATTACAACATTTTAAAATATTAGTCAAAAACTATTACATAACAAAACTTTACAAAAAACAATAAAACTTATTTAAAATATTGCCAAATTGCTTTTTTATTAGCATCCTGAGTTACAGATATTTTTTTTTTGTTTAACATGAGCATCATCAGCTGTGTGATGTGCTCGTAACCATTTCTTTACTATAGAAATAGGTTCCCATTCTTGCAGAGGTAAGCCAATTAGATTGATCATCAGGAGGTTTGCTATATTGGAAACTGTAAGGAGACTTCTGCCCTCTGAACATATTATGTTCATCTGCGAGAAGCCCCTTTCTGCCTCTGCTGAACTGACCGCAATAATTCTAATAATGTCTCTAGCCTTTTTAATGCTGCAAGGAATTGTATATTTTTCTGAATCTTCTAATAAATTTTCTATGAAACCATGAGGATCATTAATATTTATTTCATAATTGAAAATTTCACCAAATGCAACCAATTGTTCTTCTGCTGCTCTCCATGAAACCACCACTTCTTCAATGTTCCAATAATCTGGCTCCAAATAATTTCAAAATTTTAATTTATCAGTGTCTTTAAATTTTAAATGTTCACAATCCATCAATCTTTTCTTCAAATTAGTTACAATGCTTTCGATAAGTCTTCCATGAGGAAGACCCACAAATCAATGATTTTGTATAATATTTACATTTTTAAAGGTTTCTGAAGTAATTAATTCATCAACTTTTTTTCATATGCCCTCTTTTCCTTTATAAGCATTTCAAATGATTTAACTGATCTTACCACAAGTTTTTCAGCCTTTATAATGTCTATGTTTCTCACTTGCAATGCATTAGAAAGATGTTTCAGTTAGCACATCAATCATCAAGGCCAAATCAGTGAGAAAATATGTGTTTTCAAGAAGGGCAGCCATACCGGAGTATTTTTTTATTTGAGCAATCCTGTGTACATGCACACTTGGCACAGGCTCCTCAGGAACCTCCTCATCACTGCTTCCAGCCCCCACAATCTCTGAAGGCAGCAGTCCACTCCTTAATGGTCCTGGCCTCTCATCTGAGTCCTCGCTCTCCTCAGCTGTCCGCACCTGCTGCCAGCTAACCACAACATAATCATACAAACAGTATAGATACTGAAAACCTGAATACATGCATAAAAGAAAATGTTTTTGTGATACTACTGTTATTGTTACATATTGAGGAGAAACATAAGTATCAATATGTAACAATAAGAGTAGTGTAGCAAAAGCATTTTCATTTATGTATGTAAAATGTAGGAAGCTTAGTACACATGTAGTGTACTGTAGTAGTAGTAGTATATAATATGTAGTAGTGACTGGGTGGGGCGTATTATGATATGTACAGAATAACCCTTGAGTAATAAGGATATGCACATGGAAACATTTATGAGAGTACTTATGAATTTGAGTTAAAGTTTACTTTAAGAAATCGCACAGTCCAATAACCATCCAGGTCATATACATTTAACAGTCCAAAGAATATCCAATTACAAAGTCATCTTCCTGGTTGCCTTTGTCATTTACAGTAAACAAAGATATCAAAGTATAAGCACAGCATAAATATAATAGAGAACCTTAGATGGCAACAGAATGTTAGAGAGACAAGAATGTCAAAGAGACAGAATGTCAGAGAGAGCAAGCTATGATCTCTTGCTCCCTCTTATGGTAATTTGCAATATAATCAACCAACTGGAATATAGTATAAATCAATACAGTGATTTTGTCTTAAAGCTACAAACATACATTGTTGGTTTATATATTGCCAAACCAACTAATTGGTGGACAGATTCCTAAACAGGGCAGAACAGGGTGGGCGGGGGAGAATGAAGTCAGCTATTGTCATGCATGCACATGATGTCACGCATGCGCAATAATGATTGACTGGGCCGGGAACTGAGGAGTGGGTGGAGCGGGGCTGGCAGCAGGGGAGAATGCCTTCGCCGATTGTCGCACATGTGCTCAATGTTGCACATGTGCAATAATGAATAACTGGGCTGGGAATGGAAGGGCGGGCGGGGGGAAATGCATCAAGGATTGTCGTACATGCGCGCAATGTCGCACATGCACAATAACAAAAAACTGGTCCGGCAACGGAGCAGCAGGTGGAGAGGGGTGGGGCCAGCCAGGAGCCCATTTTACCAGTTCTCTGAACTATCAGGAACATTAACAACTGATTCTACCAAACTGATGTGAACTGGTAGAATCCCACTCCTGCACATGTACCAATCGACACACTGTACAAATGAAAGGCGGTTTTATTTGTTATGTTTGTTGCAAAAAATAAAAAACATTTTTATAAAAATAAAGAAATAAAATAATAAAGGGCCTCTTTCCAACCGATGGTTCTTTCTATCCCAAGTGTGGGCTTTGCTGTCTTCAAAAGAGTGACCTTTATCTTTCTAATGCAAAGGCGTACTGAATCTTGTCCTGGTGGATTTATTCTTCTAGATCAGGGAAGTCAAACTCACGTTGTCAGAGCAGCTCATGTGATGTACCAGGACTTTCCCCCCCTTCACTAAATTGGGCATGGGCATTACTAGAGCATGATGCATAAGGCCTGCAGCCTGGGAGTTTGACAGTCCTGTTCTAGATTGTGCCATGTGAAGTAGTTGTTTTGTTTCTCCACTATCAATCAGCACATCTCATTGTATTGCATATATCACATTGCTCAGTTTATGTCTGGGTGCTTTATTGTTGGGGTCAACAAGCTTCTGCCTTAGTGTATTCTTAGATTTCAAGTGGGCATGTTATGTTGGTTGAAAATCCTCTTGATCTTTTCAAATATTCCTGCAATGCATGAAACATCAACATTGCTTCATTTATTGTTCACTTCTTTGTTCATTATGGAGGAGCTCCTGCTAGGTCTTTTTCTGGATTTCATGTGGTTATCAGTTGGATAGCCACAAGTTTTGAGGGTTAAAATACAATGAAGGCTTCTACAAACAAAAACATGACTGTGCCATGGGTTCATCTGTGTCTCCCATTGTGGCCAATCTCTACATGAAAAATGTTCCGTCTGGAAAAACGCGAGGTAGACTGGGTTTCAACAAACAGAGTTTTTATTCAAGCAACCAACAGTAACAGAACCGTCTGGCTAAAGCCGCGGCAGCCTTTTTATACAGGCTTGCCTGCCAGCTTGTAGCCAATGGCAGC
>BHFT01019903.1:0-38575 GCA_004320025.1 Laticauda laticaudata
CAGGCCTTTTGGCTGAATGTGGATGCAAGAAATTCACCTTCATTTAATAAAAGGGGTTTGGCCGGGACAAAGAGCCTGCTTAGTGCTTTTTGGGGAAGCCAAGGACAGAACAATGTTCTTGGTCTATGACCAAACTATGAGTATTTTCTTTCAAACAGGTTATTTTTTTTGCATTCTAGCCACGTTCCTCCAGAAAGCCATTTATTCTGCTCCTTTTATACACCCACTTCAAACACTGCACCTCCGCTGCAGTCAACTTAACTTCTTATATTTTTTATATTTACATTTTACATTTACATTTGCATATATCAAAAGGGCAGAAGCTCTTATGCGTAGCTATTTGCCCTTCCATCAACAAGCCTTAATTCCTTGTAATAAATCTCATATAACACCCATTACCTCTCTTACCATCCTGTGTGCATCTTCACATTTCTCCACCTGTTTACCAAGGTGCACAAAATCATCCCCTTTGTTGTAATGTTTTGTCACTTATGTAAAACGTGCATCCTTTCTCTTCCTTTACCCTGTTGAACATGCAGCCTTGGTCTCCAATATATTCATTTTTAGGTCCAGACCTCTCATTTGCATTACTGCCAAATACAGGTGCCAAAAAGGCCAACACAATCCTAGGCTGCATCAACAGAGGGATAGAATCAAGAACATGTGAAGTGTTAATACCACTTTATAAGGCTTTGGTAGGGCCACACTTGGAATAATGGATCCAGTTTGGGTTGCTACGATTGTAAAAAAAATGTTGAGACTCTGGAAAGAGTGCAGAGAAGAGCAACAAAGAGGATTAGGGGACTGGAGGCTAAAACATACAAAGAACCGCTGCTGGAATTGGGTGTGTCTAGTTTGGTGGAAAGAAGGATTAAGGGGGAATGTGATAGCAGTCTTCCAATATTTGAGGGACTGCCCCAAAGAAGAGGGAGACAATCTATTCTCCAAAGCCCAGAAGGCAGGAGAAGATGGAACGGATGGAAACTAATCAAGGAAAGAAGCAGCTTAGAACGAAGGAAAAAGTTCCTGACAGTGAGAACAATTAACCAATGAAATAACTTGCCTCCAGAAGTTGTAAATTCTCAAACACTGGAAGCTTTAAACAAGAGATTGGATAACCATTTGTCTGAAGTGGTATAGGGTTTGCTGCCTAAGCAGGGGGTTGGACTAGAAGACCTCCAAGGTCCCTTCCAACTCTGTTATTCTATTCTATATTATGCAATTTGTGTAATATTTGCTGAAAACCATTCGGGTTCTTTAGCTGACATCTAAAATGTTATCAGCTGCATACAAAAAAAAAATATGTGTCTGTATTGATGTTCCCAAGCAGGACTACAAAATCCCACTGCTTAATGTGTAAAATGCCAAATTGGATAGCCTCCAGAAATTGTGAGCACTCCAACAACTAGAAGTCTTTAAGAAGAGACTGGCCAATCATTTGTACAGAATGGTTGAGGGCCTCCTGCTTGAGCAGAGGTTGGAATAGAAGACCTCCAAGGTCCCTTCCAGCTCTGTTTTTCTGTTATATGTTGTGGTGCGCCAGCAGCTTGCACAGCTGGCCACTGAGTCGGACAGTAGGGAGGAACATGGGCCAGTCCAGGAATCCGGGGAGGGCTCAGACAAGGGATCTATGTCCAACACAGAGATGGGACCAGGGCCATCTGGGAGTTATGTGCCGACTCCGGAGCCTTCAGAATCTGACAGTAGTGAGGCAGAGGAGTAGGGGGAGCCTGTTCCCAGTGCGCGTTTGCACAGAGCTGCCAGAAGGCAAGAACAGTTAAGACAAAAGGGGCAACTCGGGAGTAAGGCTCGGAGATGATTGGCCCCTCCCATGAGACATAAAGGAGGAGCAAAGGGACAGGAGCCTTTGCAGGAAGCAACTTTGTTCGTTCTGGTCAGTTTAAATTTTGAAGCTCCGTGTGGACTTTGTGCTCTGTTTGGCCTTGTACAGCTAATGGGCAATTTAGTCGTTGGCAGCATTTCCAGGGAGATAAAGGTGGGTGCTTATCAGCCTTATCCCGAAGGAATGTGGCAGACTTCTGTTGGACTATGCATAAACTGTATGGGACTCATTACGGGCTGGGAATACATATAATTCACAGCCTTGAAATAAAATGAAAAAAGGGGGTGGGTGAGAACAGCATGTGATTGTTGCTGTCTCAGGAAGCCTTGGTCAGAACATATTTGACTAATGGGGAAACAAGAAAAAATATAAGCCTTAGGACAGGATTAGCCTTGGAAAATAAACATCAATTTAAATGGACTCGCTCCTTTGGAAAAGCAACTTGGGGTTTCTGCAGTCCTGACCGCTGTGTTGGTAGCCTATTTTTTGGGTTGCAGCCCAGGAACATTTGCAACAAACAGAATCCCTTGTAGGAATCCCCCCAAGTCCAAAACCGATTGGAGCAACACACAGCAGCATTTGAGATGATGAAAAAATTTGAGAAGTTTATCAAAGAAAGAACGTGTTGCAATAGGAAACTGGCAGAGGATATAATTCTCTGAGAAAGACAGCCCAGTTGTGTGTTGCAAGAAGATTAAACACTCTCGGCTGTTTGCCACAAACCCATATGAATAATTGAAACAAATACGTACCTTTGGAAGCCCATCAGCTTGTAGAACATATTCCAAGGTTTAGTAAGCCCAGGGGCAACTATTCCTCCCTGCTAATCCATATGGGGGCCAAAGATGTTGGCATGAACAGCTACAACTAGATTACAATGGACCTTGGATGTCCTCGAAAGGACATTCAGGAGAAATCAGTGGAATTCCATCCCTCCTTCCAATGCAAAGAACATAGAATAACAGAGTTGAACGGGACCTTGGAGGTCTTCTAATCCAATCCTCTGCTCAAGCAGGAAACCGTATACCATTTCAAACAAATGTCTGTGGAGATTCTCAGTCATCCAGGTCATGATTGTCCCAAAGATGCATTTTTTTAAAGAGGCAACTGGACTTTCTATTTTTTCTTTGAAGATGTTTTCTTCAGCTCTGGCTGGATGGAAAGGAAGAATTTTATACTCCTTGCAGACAGCTTGGTCATTTGTATCTTTTAGAGGGTCATTGAGGCCACTTGGAAGTTTATCTGTGTCCTCAGGGTCACCTGAGGGGTGCAAATGGGTGTGGAGTCTTCTTGGAACTGCTGAAAGGACTGTGTTGTGGAGTCCATACCAATTTGAATTACTCAGGTGACCCTGAGGACACAGATAAATCTCCAAGTGGCCTCAATGATTCTCCAAAAGGACACAAATGACTAACTGTCTGCAAGGAGTATAAAGGGTCACCTGATTAGTGAAATGGTTCCAGTAGTCTGCAATTTTTTCTTCTGGAAATCAAGAGTTGATAAAAGAAAGAAACACAAATTACTTTTGTCCCAAAGGTGCTTTTTTCCCAAGAGGAAACTGGACTTTCTGGTTTTTCTCTGAAGACATTTCGCTTCTCATCCAGGAAGCTTCTTCAGCTCTGACTGGATGGTGGGGAATGGAAAGATTTATATTCCTTGCAGACAGCTGGTCATTTGCATTCTTTTAGAGGGTCATTGAGGCTACTTGGAGGTTTATCTGTGTCCTCAGGATTACCTGAGTAGTGCAGATGGGTGTGGAACCTTCTTGGGACTGCTGAAAGGACTGTGTTGTAGACTAGAGATAGATGATGTTGTATTCCTCCCACTCTGTTGAGAGAGGGCTGTTCAATTTGGACATAGATGACCTCTTTGACCCCCTCCCTTCAAACCAGAGGTCCTCTCTTTCCAAAATGTGGATTTTGTTGTCTTCAAAAGAGTGCCCTGAGTCTTTTTGATGGACTGCTGAATCTGACAAATGGTTGCAGGATCCAGTCTGAGTTGGTCATGGGGACCAGCTGTTTAGCCTTCCAAACTTTCAGACTTGCACTGGAACCCATCCTCAGAGAACTTCCCTCTCACCAGAATGTGTCAGAGAGATGTTTTATTTAATTAATTAATTAATTGATTCATTTATGTATTTGTCAATCGCTAACAAGGTAATAGGAATGAGTATAATTATGAGTAGGAATACAGGAAATAGGTACGGATAAATGGGGACAATAGGACAGGGATGGGAGGCACGATGGTGCACTTTTGCACACCCCTTACAGACCTCTTAGGAAAGGGATGAGGTCAACAGTAGACAGTCTTAAGGTTAAAGTTTTGGGAGTTTGGGAAGGAGATCACAGAGTCAGGTTGTGCATTCCAGGCATTGACCACTCTGTTGCTGAAGTCATACTTTCTGCAGTCAAATTTGGAGCGGTTTACATTGAGTTTGCATCTGTTGTGTGCTCTTGTATTGTTGCGATTGAAGCTGAAGTAGTCATTGACTGGTAGGACATTGTGTCGGGTAATTTTGTGTACTACACTTAAATCCAACTGAAGACGTAGTTCAAGGGTGTCCAAGTCCAAAATTTCAAGCCTGGTGGTGTAGGGTATTCTGTTGCGAGCAGAGGAGTGTAGTACTCTTCTCATAAAATACTTCCGGACTTGCTCAATTGTATTAATGTCCAATATACAGTGCGGATTCCAGACAGGTGAGCTGTATTCGAGTATAGGTCGAGCAAAGTTTTTGTATGCCCCTGTTAGCAAATGAGTTCTGGCGCTTAGGTTGTTAGATATGTTCCCTGACGATGAGCTCCAGCACGAGTCCGAAAGTTCGGAAGACAAAACCTCTGGTCCCAGTGACCAACCCAGATTGGATCCTGCTGTCAGGGTTCCAAGTAATAGATCCACTGCAACCAAAAACTCTGAGGCAGGTAGGTTCCTCAAGGAAGAGCTTTATTGGAAATACCATATTAGCATAGATCTGGTAAAAACCGACTCTGGAGGTTCCCGCGGCTTTCACTTAATTAAAAGTAAAATGTTTTTCCATTTTCTCAAAGCAAAGTCACATGGCCTCATCAAGGCAGCATCCACTGGTCTGGTAAGTCACTCTCCTTCCTCCAGCCAGGTGTGAGAACATCCTTGGTTCCCAGGAGAAAGTATTTTATTTTGACTACACAACCCCAACTATCTCTAATTCCCCGCCCCCCCGCCTATCCCTCAGCTCCACTGTGGCAAACTGAAGGCCCAAGGTACAGTGGTGGGATTCAAAAATGTTTAATTCCAGTTCTGTGGGTATGGCTTGGTGGGCATGGCAGAGGAAGGATACTGCAAAATCCCCATTTCCTCCCTACCCCACTAATCTGCTTTCCAGCTCCGTTCTTCTGTGCAGGGTGTGATGATCCAAAGGGACATGTCACAAAGGCAACACAGTCAAGATAAGCAAGAAGAGTATATTATCTCCAACTTTGCCCCCAATGTCCAGGTTACCTTCTGGGCTGGAGAAAAACTCTCCCAGGAACAGCCTGTGGCTGCAGAAAATTAAGTCCAAAACATGAGCAACACAAACTCTAACTTCAAGTCCAAACAAACCAAACTGCAGCAATTAGTTTGGCAGGGCAGAAGCAAGAATTCCCCTGTCGACTTTGCTTTGTCAGGAGGTCACCAAAAGGGAAACATGTGGGACACGGCGACCGTCATAAAATACGAGGCAGTTACCCAACGTGCAAATTTTGATCACATGACTACAGGGATGCTACAATGGCCCTAAGTGTGGGATAAAAGGATGGTAAGTCCTTTTTTCAGAATTAGAATAGAATAGAGCTGGAAGGGACCTTGAGAGGTCATCTAGTGCAACCCCCTGCTCAAGCAGGAGAACTTATACCATTTCAGACAAGCAACTGTCTAGTCTCTTCTTAAAAACTTCCAGTGATGGAACACTCACAACTTCTAGTGACAAGCTGTTCCACTGGCTAATTGTGCACACTGTTAGGAAGTTTCTGCTTGAAGTGAACTGTTGTGGTCTGCCAGCAACTAGAGGAACTGGCAGCAGAGTCGGATAGTGAGGAGGTTGGGGAGGAACCTGGGCTGGAGGCTGAGGAAGGCTCTGGAGACTGAGGAAGGCTCTGCATCAGAGGCAGAAATGGGGCTAAGCCAGGTTGGCAGTCATCAGCTGCCTTTGGGCTCAGATAGCAGTGAGGAGGAGGAGCAGCTGGAGCCGGTTCCCAGCCTGCGTATGTGCAGAGCTGCCAAAAGAAAAGAACAATTAGGAACTAAAGGTTGACATGGGAGTAAAGGCCACAGGTAAATGGTAAATGGCCCCTCCCCTAGGGATTAAAAGAGGAGCAAAAGGGGAGGGGGCTTTTGCAGGAAACAATTTGTTCATTCGTTGCAGCAGTGTGAAGGTCTGTCTGTGCATCTCAGAGACTTGTGCTGAGCCCTTCCTTGTCAGCACTGGGTTTGGAAACAGTTGCTTGGCAGCTCTCCAGGCTAGATGAGGCCTGTGCTCCTCATTACACCTTGGAAGACTGTTTGCCAGGCCTTTGGCTGAATGTGGATGCAAGAAATTCACCTTCGTTAAATAAAAGAGGTTTTGCCGGGACAAAGAGCCTGCTTAGGGCTTTTGGGGGAAACCAAGATCAGAACAGTAATTTTCAATGAAGTTGTAACTTTGAGCGATCACTAAAAGAACTGTTGTAAGGACTACCGGTAGCTGGAAGTATATTCTACTCCAACATGATTGCGGGGGGGAAACATGCTTAACTTAACATATAGCAAGGTTAATCCACACAATCTTTTAAATTCAATTGTGTCCCAGTTGGAAATAAAGAGATTTACTAAAGATGGAACAGCAGGCCTGGTACAATGGAGCCTCTCTATGAGTCTTTGAAAAATAAGAAAGAACATTGGCTTGGAAAGTTCATGGTCTACCTTGAGTTAAGTAGAATAAAGTTATATGGTAAGCGGACTTTTCATGGAATGTAAGAATTGAAGGCGACGGTCTGTTCAAAAGGAAGAGAAGCGATGAGGAAGAAGGAGGAAGATTTATATTGTATTTTAACTCCAGCTCAGAAATACAAGCAGTGACAGTGGGTCTAAAAAAGAAAAGGAAGAACAAAGAAAAGCAGGATTATTGAAGGCGGCTCAATACCCACCCAACCAGGGAGGAGTAAAAATGAGAATAAGGCTTTTCAAATGGGAATTGCAAGGAACTTTTAAAGAGGTGTAAATTCATAGTCATGTCAGCGTTCCAACTAACCAACTCAAACCAATAAACTCTGATAAACAATAAACAACCAGTTCCTTAATGTTCCATTTTCTTAGAATTGTCATATTGGCACATCTGGGAAAACCCAAATCTGAGAGTTCTGGGTTTTCCTTTCCCAAAAAAGAAATCAAAGATCCATCCTCTGAACCCATCAGATAACAGATAATCAGAGTTGGAAGGGAACTTGCAGGTCATCTAGTCCAACCCACAGCCCAAACGGGAGACCCTACACCATTTCTGACAGATGGCAGTCCAATCTCTTCTTAAAGCCTCCAGTGATGAAGCTCCCACAACTTCTAAAGGCAACTTCTGTTCCATGAATTGATTGTCCTCACTGTCAGAAAATTCCTCCTTATTTCCAGGTTGAATCTCTCCTTATTCAGTTTCCATCCATTGTTCCTTGTCTGGCCTTCAGGTGCCTTGGAAAATCACTTGACCCTCTCATTTTCTCTGTGGCAGCTCCTCAAATATTGGAAGATGCTCTCCTGTCTCCCCTGGTCCTTCTCTTCAGTAGACAGGCAGGCCCAGTTCCTACAACCGTTCATCATGTGTTTCAGCCCACAGTCCCCAAATCCTCCTGGTTGCTCTTCTCTGCACTTTTTCTAGAACCTCAACATCTTTTTTATAGTGTGGTGACCAAAACTGGATGCAGGACTCTAGGTATGGTCTTTGATGGCAGCCCCTCAAATATTGAAAGACTGCTATCATGTCATGTTTCCAAAGCACCTGAAGGCCAGACAAGGAATCATTTATGGAAATTGATCCAGGAGAGGTTCAACCTGGAAACAAGGAGAAATTTACCAACAGTGAGAACCATCAATCCATGAAACAAAAGTTGCCTTCAGAAGTTGTGGGAGCTTCATACCTGGAGGCTTTCAAGAAGAGACTGGACTGCCATCTGTCAGAAATGGTGTAGGGTCTCTGGCTTGGGGCAGAGGGAGGGTTGGATTCGATGATCTCCAAGGTCCCTTCTAACGCTGTTAGTCTATAAACTGTAAACCCCTGGTCCTTCTCTTCAATAGATGAGACATATCCAATTCATCGTACGCTTTAGCTTCATAGATTTTTCTTTGGATGCTGCCTTGCCCTTAGCTGAGATGAGACGGGGCCATGAATAATTAACATGGCAGCTATGCTCCGAAAATCTATAATTAGGCCACAGTATGTGGCCAAAGGCTTAAACCAAGGAAGGAGAGGACCAGGCTGGTTTTTGTTCATTTCCATGAAGGCAGCAAAGGGGGACAGTACCCAGTTGACCGAGAAGGCCCAGCACTGTGGAGCTGCCTGCTGACTGAGGAGTAGAAGGAGGGGGTTCAAACCATACCAGCACACAAGCCTCTTTAGATGTATCTCCATGCCGTTGTCCCCCAGTCTCTGCTTGCCCTCCCCAGTTTGAGAAAGCGTCAAAGGGTTCTATGTAGGAATAAAAACGACCCTTAAAAATGTACAAAACCATTTCTCTGGTGTCTCTTAAACATTTAACATACAAAGGGAACTGAGAGAAGAGAAGGAAACATGTACATGAACATAGCAATAGCACTTAGACTTCTATACTGCCTTATAGTGCTTTCCAGCCCTCTCTAAGTGGTTTACAGAGTCAGCCTCTTGTCTCCAACAATCTGGGTCCTCACTTTAGCGACCTTGGCAGGATGGAAGGCTGAATCCACCTTGACCTTGGTGGGATTTGAACTGACAAATCACAGGCAGCTGGCTGCAGAAGTAGCTTGCAATAGTGCGCTCTAAGCACTGCACCACAGATATATATATAAAGTTGTAGCAACGTTTCAGCAGAATCTCATCTGCCATCATCAGGCTTCTGTATGTTTGTACCCACATACAGACTCCATACAGAAGCTGAATGATGGCAGATGAGATTCTGCTGAAACGTTGCTACAACTTTAAAAGCACTACAATGACGTGGGATAATACCGAAGGAAGCTGAAAGCACACATGTAAGTACCCGCAAAAACTTAAAAAAACATATATGTGTGTGTGTGTGTGTTGTTCAGCTTCCTTCGGGTATTATCCATGTCATTGTAGTGCTTTTAAAGTTGTAGCAACGTTTCAGCAGAATCTCATCTGCCATCATCAGGCTTTCTGTATTGAGTTTGTATGTGGGTCAGGCTATCACAGCCTTTGGTTTTAAATTTGAGGCTAGCCTATGTTGTGCTAGGATGCTTTTTTCTTCATCCTGATTGGTTGGGAGTCTTGGTCTGTGTTTATGGACTTGAAGGTTTGTTTGTTTGGTGTTATTTGGAGAGCTGAAACTAAAACCACTTACAAAATGAAAAACTCTTAAAGAAACTAAAGAAATTAGAACATGACAAGAAAACCACCAACAACTCACAACAACACCTGAAACAATTAGTATATAACATTTCCAACAGAGAACTCACCAAAACAGAAAGAGATGTCCTAACCAAAGGATTCAATTATGCCATAGCACCCAAAAAAATCCCCACACAATCCATCATATGTGCAGTAGAATCCAGCCTAAACAAATTAAATACAGATGAACCTGACAGAATAAGACACCAGGTTACAAACTTCTTATGCACAAGCAAACCACCCAAAAGCAACTTGCAAAAAAGATGAATTCAAAGCACTACAAACCCTGAAGAATGATAACAGCATAATCATACTCCCAACAAAAAGGAAATGCCACAGTAGTAATGGATAGAAAAGACTCGGAACAAAATTGACAGACCTACTCCAAGACTCCACATACAAACCTATAAACACAGACCCAACCACATATCTAGAAAAATTAACCAAGAAGAAAATTATAACCAGCCACATAAGCAAAGAAATCCAACAGACGATCATCCCAAGAGGAAAATCTTCTAGATGCCCCAAATTATACGGCCTCCCAAAAATACACAAAGAAGGCATACCTCTCAGACCCATAGTCAGTTCCATAGGGCACCACTACAAAACCTAGCTAAACACTTAGCAAAACAACTACAGCCCCATGCTGAAACCGCAGCTTCATATGTACAAACTCATACCCACTTCTTAGAAATAATCAAAGATCTACACGTAGACAAGAAAGATCTGCTTGTAAGTTTGGACATGGTTTCACTATCACTCAAGTCCCGATAAAAGAAACTCTTGGAATCATCAAAAATAAATACCAACCAGCTAAAGACCTCATGGAACAAACAGAACACTGCCTAACCAAACAATATTTCATATACAAGGGACAAAAGATACAAGCAAATTGAAGGAGCCCCTATAGGATCACCACTGTCACCCGTCATTGCAAACCTGTTCATGGAAGAATTCGAATCCAGAGCCCTGGCTAATGCCACCCACAACCCCAAACTGTGGCTAAGATACATCGATGACACACTTGTGATTTGGCCCCATGGAAAAGAAAACCTAAACAATTTCCTAACACACCTAAACAACACACACCCCAAATCAGTTCACCATGGAAACGGAAATAAACAAACAACTACCATTCCTAAATGTACTAATCTACAACAGAACAGATGGCACACTAGGACACACCGTATACAGAAGAAAACACACACCAACCGCTACCTCAACGCCCAATCCCATCACCACCCAGCACAGATAAATCCGTGGCCAAAACACTAATCAAGAACCAAACGCCTGGCAGACAAAACACATATAAAGACTGAACTATGCACCCTGACTAAAGTATTGACAGCCAATGGCTTCCACAAAAACAAAATCACCAGCTTGATCCACAAAAACACACCAAGACATAACAGAGACTTAGAAGATCAACAGACCTATGGAACAGCTGTCTTGCCCTACATAAGAGGTAACCACAGACAAAATCAGTAAGATACTACACAGGCATCACATCAAGACTGCTTCAAAACAGACAAAAAAATAGCAGCCATCCTTAGAAACCCGAAAGATAAAATTGACTGGAAAACCAAGGCATATACGAAATTCCCTGTACATCATGCCCGGCCACATACATTGGACAGACCAATAGAAGAATAAGTACCCGCCTGGATGAACACAAAAATGCAGTAAAAAAGCTGGAATACATTTCCTCACTAGTCCAACACATGAAAACCACAGGTCACAACATCAACTTCAATGGCACTAAAACCCTAGCCACTATAGAAAACCCCAACCACAGAATCATCAGAGAAGCCATAGAGATTGAAAAAAGACCTGACAGTATGAAATAGAAGAGATGATTCCAGCAGACTGTCCAATCATTTGGAAGCCTGCACTCTCAAATAGAAAGATCTCCACGCCACAAAACAGACAAACACACTGAGCACAGACAGACTCCCTCTGATGCCTCCAACTCAAACACTCCCCACCAGGCACCCAGGTGAAACCCAGCTTGCTAATGAATAGCAGCTTGCTAATGAAGAGCAGCCGTCCTTTCACACGGAGCGAAGCTGCACTGAAAGCTTCCAACACAAGAACAAGTGTTGCCAGCCAATCAAAGCCACAAAACAGACAGAAGAACCAGAAACACCAAATCAATCAAACTCCAAGTCCAATGAACACAGACCCAGGCTCATAGCCAATCAGAATGGACCAGCCTCGAATTTGAAACCAAAAGCTGTGAGACCAACATCCATACAGAAGGCCTGATGATGGCAGATAAGATTCTGCTGAAACGTTGCAACAACTTTAACAGCACTACAATGAACGTGAGGAGTATATACCCGAAGGAAGATAAACAGCACATATATATACATACATATACATATACATATATATGTATATATATTTGAGAGAGAGAGTTCAGTGCTGTTTGGAAAGTGAAGCAGTATTTGTTGTGTGAGCAAGAAGGAGACAGCAAGGAGCCTGGGCGTGGATTAGCTCAACTGTTCTGTACTAAAGCTGCTTGCTCCTCTGAAACTGAAACTCCTCTCCTCCATTTGTGTTTTGCTTTTGGAAGAGATTTCTTTTCAGGTGGGGAGGGGGAGTAGAACGTCTTAGCATCAGAACATTATTATTATTATTATTATTATTATTATTATTATTATTATATAAGAAATATTAATAGCTCTGATGGTCATTTCAAAAAATCCTTTCTTAGCGAGCTCCTAGAAGCCAAGAGATACATACGAGCCCAATTTTGAATTTGTAGGCTTTACAGTTCTGGAGATTTTGTGATGATGCGTGAGGGGTATTTCGTTTTTATATATCTATAGATATGTATAAACATATACAGTCCTCAATTTACAACAGTTCGTTTACTGACTGTACAAGGTTTACAACGGCGCTGAAAAAGTGATTGTGGCCCATTTTTCATACTTACGACTCTTGTAGCCTCCCCATGATCACACAAACAGAATTCAGATGTTCGGCAACCAACTTGCGTCTATGATGGTGGCAGTGTCTTCATGTCATATGACCCCCTCTTTGTCCTCGATTTATGAGCATAACTGAGCCCAAAATTTCCATTGCTAGTCGATATATTGGTTAAGCGAGTTTTGCCGTATTCTATGACTTTTCTTGCTACAGTTGTTAAGTGAATCACTGCCCCTGTTACTTTAGGAACACAGTTAAATGAATCTGGCTTCCCCATTAAGCCTAGAGATTGTCAGTCATTCAGGTCCTGATTGTTCCAAATAAAGTCTAGTTGCCTCCTGAAAAACCACCTTTGGGATAACTGGGTCCTCGATGACTGAGAATGTCCATAGACATTTACTATGCCTTTTGGGATGAACACCCTTATGAATGGTGTGGGAGTATGAATGGATTTTCAGGGAATAAAATTGTAGACTACAGGAACCATTTGCACTACTCAGGTGACCCTGAGAACATGACTAAACCTCCAAGTGGCCTCAAGGACCCTCTAAAAGGATGCAAATGACCAGCTGTCTGCAAGGAGTATAAATCCTTCTGTTCCTCAACATCCTGTCAGAGCTGAAGAAGCTCCTTGGAGGAGAAGCAAAACGACTTCAAAAAAAAAAAAAAAGTTGTCCCTTGAAAAAGCACCTTTGGGACAACTATAACCTGAATGACTGAGAATCTCTACAGATTTTTAGTTGTACAATTTGGGATGAACACCCTTCGAATGGGAGTAGGAATGGAGTAGGAATCGTGTGGGAGTAGGAATGGATTTCCAGATGAAAAATTGCACACTACAGGAACCATTTGCACCACTCAGGTGACCCTGAGGAAACAGATAAACCTCTAAGTGGCCTCTGACACTCTAAAAGGATGCAAATGATCGGCTGTCTGCAAGGAGAATCAATCCTTCCCTTTCCCATCATCCAGTCAGAGCTGAAGAATCTTCTCGGATGAGAAGTTAAATATCTTAAGAAAAACCAGAATGTTCAGTTGCCTCTTGAGAAAAAGCACATTTGGGGCTTCCCCATCAACTGTGGTGATCACATGTCCCCGGGACATCACAACCATCATATATTGTATATGAGTCAGTTGACAAGCGTTTGGATTGTAATCACGTGGTCACAAGGAGGCTGCTCTGGTCGTATGAAAAATGACCGTATGAAAAATGATCGTACTGTAAGTCCCTTTTTTTCCACTGTACCTTCAAATGGTCACTAAACAAACTGCTGTGTGTTTAGGACTCTTTGTATGGCCTGACTTGATGAAACCTTAGGAGCATCATGTTCCCATCTCTGGGTTGTTGTAATGCTGTTTTGCCCTCAAAGTGTGGCTGAGATAACCAGAGGATGCTGATGTAGCTTCTTCAGAATTAAAACCATGAGTGGTGCAGTTGCCGCATATCCTAGTGACCAGATGCAGGTTGCAGACAATTTTTTAAAACTAACTTTAAGATAACTTTATAACTTTAACGTCATTTCTTTATGGTGAGCTCACTGGCTCACATTAAAAATGGAATTCCCTTGTCTGCTCTCAAAATAATGTGTATATCTATCTACCCAAATGCATATATAACACACATATACACAGGTGGTAGACATACATAAATTTATACCTGCACCATGTGTGTGAGTGTGTGTGTGTGTAATGGATATACACACAAACTTGTGTTTCCCCAAAAATAAGGCCCAGCCAGAAAATAAGCCGCAGTATGATTTTTCAGGATGCTTGTAATATAAGCCCTAACCTAAAATAAACCCCAGTTAAAATAGTCAGCCAGACGGATGCATATAGTACCATATTTCCTCAAAAATATGACCTAACCAGAAACACCCTAATGCCTCTTTTGGAGCAAAAATTAATATAAGACTCAGTGTTTTCTTTGGGGACACAGTGTGTGTATGTGTGTGTGTAATATGTTACATTATAATATATATAAATAAAAATGACTTCATTTTGAATACATAGTAGAAAGAGTAAACTTGACAGTTCACAAGGTTGATGCTCTATGGAACCAAAGAAAACATTTTTTAAGGACTTTTTAACGGTTCTTCAAAGGTAGGAAGACCAAAAGCTCCTGTCTTCATTTGGCTCCTTTCAATAAGTGAAGTGAGGAAGATGAACGGATCCAGGTCATTTTCCTACCTGTCGATCTATTGATCTGCTGCTTCTTCAGACAGACGAGAAGGGCCTTTCATGCCTTCTCCAGGAATGCAACAAGATCAATCAGCCTTCCAGAAAGTGATTTTACTTCCACTGTTTCTCTTTCTTTTTTTCCTTCTTCCTTATGGATGGATTGGCTAGAAGAGGACATTATTCTCATCGAACCCAGAACTCCAGGCTCTTAAAATTTACAGGGATTTTAGGTCTATTTCTGCAAGGGGGAGAACCAGCAGCTAGCTAATTAATTTTTAGTCCCCTTCTGTTTGCTTTCTTTTATTTATCTTTCGAAAAGATTAGAGACAGTCTAAACCTGGGCAGCCAACAACCATCAATCTTGTAATATATTGTGTAATACAAAAACCTCAACTTCCCCATACAGATGGACCTTGACTCATTTAGTGATCATTTGAAGTTACAATAGCATTGAAAAAAGCAGCTTAAGGGCTTCTTGGTGGTTTCCTTGCAGATGTTTCATTATCCAAACTAGATTACATCATCAGGGCTAGAAAACTTATGGCATTTTTTTCACACTTTTTTTTTTAAATACATTTTTTATTTTTATTTTTTTTGTTTCTATATACACATCATTGTGTGAACAGTGTGGTTCCAGGTCATTTTTCATTTTAAAACAAGCATGACATCAACTCATAAACATTTTGTATACATGTTTTATAGTTGACAACAGAAAGAAGCGGGGGGAGTTTCAAAGAGCTGGTGGCACTGTGGAATCGAAAATACATTCCATTCATATTTTCTTCAGAGACTGATTCGATGACTGAAGCTTCTGTCATGAAAAAATCTAATTGGAGAGCATGATTGATGACTCTGGGCTATGGACGTGTTTCGTTGAATGATACACCCAGAGGGGTGGGGGGGAAAGCAGGATCAAGGGTGACAGTGAATTACGTATCTCAGAGTCGGCTACACCCAGGCAAATACCAGCATGTTAACTTCTAATAAATCCTTTGTACTTGCGCCCTCTCGGAGGCTCAAGAGAAGCCTTTTCAGCCTCCCAAGGCTGCAGAGGCTTCTCTTGAGCGTCCGGGAGGGTGAAAATGGCCTCAAACAGGCTGAAAATCAGCTGGGAGGCGCACGCATACGCAGTGCAGGTAAGTTTGGCTGGGACTCGCATGCCTTCNGCCTCCCAAGGCTGCAGAGGCTTCTCTTGAGCCTCCGGGAGGGTGAAAATGGCCTCAAACAGGCTGAAAATCAGCTGGGAGGCGCACGCATGTGCAGTGCAGGTAAGTTTGGCTGGGACTCGCATGCCTTCACAAATGGCTCTGCATGCCACCTGTGGCACACATGCCATAGGTTCGTCATCACGGTATTATATCATTCTAGAAATACCATACTCCCCTATCTATTAGCATATCTTATTTTTAAATCTGTCAGGTTCCACATGTTGTTTGTTTTACTACCACACAATGTTAATTTTTCCACACTTAACGACCATTGCAGCATGCCCTGGGGTTACGTGATCAAAATTCAAACGCTTGGCAAACTGACTCATACTCATGATGGTCACAGTGTCCAAGCCTCCTGCAATCCCCTTCTGTGACCTTCTGACAAAGCAGAATCTGTGGGGAAGCCTGGTTCATTTAACAAACATGTTGCTAACACACTTTTACCCCTGCAGTGATTCACTTAGCAACTGTGGCAAGAATGGTTGTAAAAAGGGGACAAAGCTCACTTAACCAACAGAAATTTTGGGCTCAGTTGTGGTCGTATCTCGAGGACCAGCTGCAGTAGAAAAGTTAGATGTGCATATAGTGACATCATGATGCAATTTTTGCTTACCTCTGTTTGCTCCACACATCCTGGAATACCCTTTTGGCTGTGCAGTTCGAGATCATTCTGGTACAGAAGCTGCCCATCTGTCATGCCCTGTCGGAGTCTGAATCCAAGGAGGAAGATGAACAGCCAACAGGGAGTGGGAGAGTGGATCCGTTGGCTGTGGAGGAAAGTGGGGAAGGGCACAGGTCCGGCTGGACAGAGCAGGGGAGAGGTAGAACAAGGGAGAGGGAGTTCAGAGGAAGACCCAGGCCCATTCCTTCATCCTCGGGCACGCAGGGAGGAATGGAGAAGAGAGCAATGTGGGTTGCGTGTCTTACAGGGGAGGAAAGGGCCCTGATTCCCTTCACAAGGCACACCTGGGAAGAAAGTTTATAAGAAATGCAGGCTGCGTGCGGCAGTTGCTGGGAGCAAATGTGACTTTATCACAGGGGTGGGATTCAATTTTTTTAACAACTGGTTCTGTGGGCATGGCTTAGTTGGTGGGTGTTGCTTGGTGGTCATGTGACTCAGTGGGCATGGCTTGGTGGACTTGTTATTGGCTTGGTGTAGCCAACTCAATATCATTCTCATCGAGGCACCATCTTCTCGCCTGGCCTCTCATGACTGTGGGGATGCTGCAACAGTTGTAAGTGTGAAAAAAGGTCATAAGTCACTTTTTTCAGTGCCATTGTAACTTTGAATGGTCCCTCCACACAAGCAAAGTACTAGCAAAGGAGGGGAAAAAACCTCCAGAGAAGTTCCTGAGACAGAAAGTCTAGTCCTGCCAAGAATGTAATAAGGGTTAACAGGCAGTTTCTGTAAGCAACACCAGAATGTTTCCTTCCTGCCTTCCTTACAGGATTAGCTCAGTAATTCCTTCTAACAACCGGTTCTCCGAACTGCTTAGAATGTTAACAACCGGTTATAGAGAATAGGTGCAAACTGGTAGAATCCCACCCCTGCTTTATCCTGTGTTGACTTTGGTTATCTGTGTTCCTGGTGTCTTCCCAACTGTGTGGAGTTATTGCCGTGCCTTCACATCTGGAATTCCTTTTCTTGCCCTGCCGGACTAATTACCTTATTTTGCCTTGATTGGAATTATAGTTACAGTTTTTGTTGACTCTTTTGGACTTGATTCTCTGCAGCCAAAGACTGTTCCTGGGAGAGTTTTTCTCCAGCCCAGAAGGTAACCAGGACCTTGGGGCAAAGGTGGAGCTAGTGAATGGACTCCTGCTGATTATCTGACTGTGTTGCCTTTGTGCCACCCACCGGGTCATCACACCATCCTAGTTTATGCCACAAATACATGTGTTTCCCTGAAAATAAGACCAGGTCTTATTTTCTTTTGAGTCTCAAAATAAGCACTAAGGCTTATTTTCAGGGTGTGTCTTATTTTTTTCCCCTTGTACGGGGGACCCGCTTCTTCTATTTGCTTGTGGCAGGGCAGGAGGCCACACAGTGTGTTAGTACTTCTGCCGCAAGGCCAAGGATTTGAGCTGCCCCATGTGCCTCACACCAACTTACCTCAGGGCCCCTGCAGCCAGGCCACCCACGCCCTGACACCTGTCTCACCTTGTGGTCATAGGACCACTCGGCCTCCTTCGTTGCAGCCAAGACCAAGCAGAAGTGGACCAGCAGCCACGTGGCCCTCTGCTGCATGTGCCTGCTAGTGCTGCCAGCACGAAGCAAGTGTCAGGGCATGGATGGCATGGCTGCAGGGACCCTGAGCTAAGTCGGGGCGTTTGGGGCAGCTCCACCACCCCCTGCCTCACCTTGTGGCCATGGCACCACAAGCAACCAGACGGAATTGGCAGCTGGCCGGCTGTGCAAGCTCTTAAGTAGGGCTTATTTTGGGGGGTAGGGCTTATATAGGGACACTGAAAAACCATGTTAGGTCTTATTTTTGGGATAGGTCTTATTTTTAGGAAAACAGCATAATTATTTGTTATCAGTTTGTTATTATTTGTTATATATTGATTATAACTCCAAAGATTTGACATTGTTCCCTTGCAGATAATTGTGTTTGCAGGGCAAACTCTGGCTCACATTGCTCTGCAGTTGGCTTCCGAAGGAGAGTCTGCCTTGCCTAATTCTCTTCCTCCATGTCTGTCTGTCATTGTCCTACAGAGAAACAGCGAGAGCTGGCTCGGAAGGGGTCCCTGAAAAACGGCACCATGGGGAGTCCAGTTAATCAACAACCCAAGAAGACCAACGTCATGGCTCGGACAAGGTAGATGCTCCTTCCACATGAGAATCTTGGTGTGTCTACAAGCAAGGGTCCCCAATTTGTGGGCACTAGCCCACTACTGGTGTGCGGCCTATTCACAACCTGGCTGTGTGAGTGGCTGGCTAGTTGGTGCATGCATGTCCATGCATAGCCCAACACACGTGAACATTGGGAGGGGGGGTGTTAGGTCACTTGGGACCCCATTCATGTGAACTATGAGGTCTCCCCCTCCCACAAAGCTATTCCCTCTTTCCCCCTGTTGGCCACCAACCTGGAAAATCTGGGGAACACTGATCTATAGCAGTGTTTCTCAAACATGGCAGCTTTAAGAAGTGAGGGGAGCTGAATGTCAACTCATTACATATTTCCATGGACTTTTTAGAGCTTTCAACAGAAAGGTAGGGGGGAGTAGTGCAGCAGCTTGCAAATCAAAACTGCATTCCAGTTAGATATAAGTAGTTTGGATAGAAGGTAATCTTTGTAGTTCAGGGTTAACAGATAACAGATAATCAGAGTTGGAAGGAACCTTGTAGGTCATCTAGTCCAACCCCCTGCCCAAGCGTTGAACTGTGGGGTCCCTGTACTCTCAGGTTGATTGTTTTCTTGTAGACATTTCATTACCCAACTAGGTAACATCATCAGTACAAATCCCACTCCCTTCTAGCACTGATGATGTTACTTAGTTTGGGATATGAAATGTCTGTAAGAAAACCAACCGAGGACCCCACAATTATTCTCTTCCTCCTCCTTCTCTTCCTACTCCTCCTCCTCCTTAAACCCCATTTCCTTCTAGCACTGATAATGTTACTTAGTTTGGGGCATGAAATGTCTGCAAGTAAACCACCAAGCTCAGAGAGTACCAAGGACTTAGAGGAAGAAACTAGGATCCAGAGAAACCTCTCCTAAACCCAGCTCCATTCTCATGACATATTTTGGAGTGATTCTTTGTGCTAATCCACTCATTCCGCTTCAGTCAACTTATTATTCATACAGGACACGGACCGAACCCAGGAATATCGTCCCTCCCAAATTCCTTGTCTCTATAATTCTGACCTGTTCCCCCAAATAAAATTCAGAAGAAGCTAGCCACAAATAATCATATATTATTCATGTTTCTCCCCCCGCCCCTTCCGACGGCTATGCAATTTGCCTTGAAAATTAGGCTTAGGCATTGTGTGCTGCTGTCAGCAGGATCGCGCCAAGATTATATTCTATTTAATTTTTGTTTCCTGGATGGTTAGAGCCATCCAATTCAAAATAAAGTGACTCTGGGTTGCATTTAACGGAAGCAAACAATAAATCAAATCAAATCATGTTAAAAAGCAAACAACCTAATGTAAAAAAAAAAAATTGCGCCAGTCTTATGCACTCTCTAAATAAGTGAATTTATTAGACTTGCATAATCCATTTTGACATGCATGCCAGCCTGTTTTCAGCTTGTATTTGTCCCCAGTTGGTGTTTAAGTGGGAGGATGATGACAGGCTGAAAGTCAAGGACACAAAGCCCTTGTCAGTTCCTTTTTACAGGTAACCCTCAACTTACAACCATAGTTCATTTAGGGACTGTTCAAAGTTACAACAGCACCGAAAAACATGACTTATGACCTGTTTTTCAAACTTACTATCAAAATTCCGGCAGTGACCCCCATTTAAATCATGAGTGTCGAGCCAAACTTCCAAAACTTAAAAACGATTTATTGGGAGTTAATATGCTGGCACTACCTGGGTGTAGCCGACTCCGAGACACATCATTCATTGTCACCCTTGGTCCTGGTTTTCCCCTCCATCCCCTGGGTGTATCATAATTCATATTCTCCAATGGGACACATCCATAGCCAAGAGTCATCAATCATGCTCTCCATTTAAATATTTGCGGGGCAGAAACTTCAGTCTCCTAGTTACTCTCTTTGAAAACATTTGTGGAATGCACTTTCGGTTTGCAAGCTGCTGCACTGCTCCCCCCTCCCTTTCTGTTGGCAATTCAAAAAAGACCATAGAAATATTTTATGAGTTGACACAATCTTCCTAGCAGCCCACGTGATAAAAATTCAGAGACTTGGCATCCTGTTCACACTTAACATCCATTGCGGTGTCCCAAGGTCTGCGACACTCTGAAAGAATGCAAATGACCAGCTCTCTGTCTGTGGTCCTGGACTTACGATCGCAATCGGGAACGGAATTTTTATTGCTAAGTGAGGTGTCCCAAAGGTGTTTTTTTCAAGAGGCAACTGGACTTTCTGGTTTTTCTTTGAAGGCATTACACTTCTCATCCAAGAAGCTTCTTCTGCTCTGACTGGATGGTGGGGAAGGGAAGGATTTTTATTCCTGGTCATTTGCATCCTTTTAGAGGGTCGTTGAGGCCACTTGGAGGTTTAATGCAAACATGGTGTGGAGATTTTATGGAACTGCAAAGAGGACTGTGTTATAGACAGGAGATAGATGATGTTGTATCTCTCCCCCTCTATTGAAAGGGGCTGTTCAATTTGGACATAGATGACTTCTTTGAACCCTCTTCTCAAACCAGCAGTCCTCTCTTTCCAAAATGTCGACTTTGTTGTCTTCTAAAGAGTGGCCTTCATCTTTTAAATGCAGATGGATGGCTGAATCTAGTCCTGGTGGGTTTGTTCTCCTGTGTTATGTCATGCCTTTATAAACAAAACAACCACCTCATAAACTCAGGTGACCTTGAGGACACAGAAAAACCTCCAGGTGGCCTCAACGACCCTCTAAAAGGAGGCAAATGACCAGCTGTCTGCAAGGAGTATAAATCCTTCCTTTCCCTACCATTCAGTCAGAGCTGAAGAAGCTTCTTGGATGAGAAGCGAAAAGTCTTCAAAAGAAAGAACAAGAAAGTCCAGTTGCCTCCTGAAAAAAAAAGCTCCTTTGGTGCAGCCATAAATATAGGCCAGTTCCTGGATGCCCGAAGTTGGATCCAGTGACAATGGGGATTCTGTGACAGTCGTCAGGGCAAGGACGGATCATATATCACATTTTTTTCAGCATTGTTGTAACTTTAAATGTTCACTAAATGAATAGTTGTAAGTTGAGGTCTCTCTGTACTGCAAACCATTACCACTCTTAACACAGGTCTTTCTCACACTTGGGAGAGCGGCTCAATTTGTATTATGTAGATCTGTCCACACCTGTGCATTGTGCTGTACAAGTAGTCCTTGACATAAAATCACAATTGAGTCCAATATTTCTGTCATTAAGCAAAGCAGCTGTTCAATAAGCATTGTGTCTCCTTTACGCACTTTTGGCCGCAGTTACTAAGCAAAATCACTGTGGTCGTTCAGCGAGTCATGGTGTCATTAAGCAAATCTGGCTTCCCCCCACTACTTCTCAGAAATCCCTGGGAAGGTTAATGACCTGGGGACTAGGCAACCGTGGTAAGTACATGCCAGTTGTCAAGCCTCTGAATTTTGATCACATGATGGTGGGGATGCTATGAGGGTCACATGTGTGAAAATGGTCATAAGTCACTTTTTTTCAGTAACGTAACTTGGAATGTTCACTACGCAAATGGTTGTAAGTCAAAAACTTCCTGTCTTAACGAAGAAGCCTTTTGCTTCTGATTATCTCTAACTTTGTAGTTGTTCTGACCAAGACAGTAACAATCACACGCTGTTCCCAAAAACCTTTGTTTTTATTTCAATGGCTGTGAATTATAGGCATTCCCAGCCCGTAATGAGTCCCAAACAGTTTGTGAATAGTCCAACAGAAGTTCTGCCACAATCCTTCGGGATAAGGCTGATAAGCACCCACCTTTATCTCCCTTGAAATGCTGCCAGTGACTAAATTGCCCATTAGCTGTACAAGGCCAAACGGAGCACAATGTCCAGAGTTTAAACCGACTAGAACAAACAAAGTTGCTTCCTGCAAAGGCTCCTGTCCCTTTGCTCCTCCTTTATGTCTTATGGGAGGGGCCAATCACCTCCAAGCGTTTCTCCTGAGTGGCCCCTTTTGTCGGAACTGTTCTTGCCTTCTGGCAGCTCTGTGCAAACGCGCACTGGGAACAGGCTCCCCCTGCTCCTCTGCCTCACTGCTGTCAGATTCTGGAGGCTCCAGAGTCGGCACATAACTCTCAGATGGCCCTGGTCCCATCTCTGTGTTGGACGTAGATCCCTTGTCTGAGCCCTCCCCAGACTCCTGGACTGATCCCTGTTCCTCCCCACTATCTGACTCTGGTGCCGTCTCCGCAGGCCATCAGTGGACCACAAGAGTAGTATGAGAAAGCATTTTGTTTCTTCTTTGTAGTACATTTAATTTTTTATATTTATTTCTTTTATTTATTTATTTATTATTAGGCGCTTTTTTTGCCTACCTTTGCCTAATCTGAAACTCAAGGCACCGTTTCCCCCCCACCCCCCTTTTATTCTGAATTTGAGCTTTCCAGGTATCCATGACAGTCAGTATAATGTTCCTTATTTATTTATTTATTCCAGGCTGGTCGTTCCGAATAAAGGCTACTCTTCATTAGATCAAAGTCCCGATGAAAAACCATTGGTGGCGCTGGACACAGACAGGTAGATATGGATTCATAAAACCCACCTATGTAATTATATTGTTTAGAAGGTAGAAAAATAAGAGCTGGAAGCGTCCTTGGAGGTCTTCTAATCCCCTGATCGAGCTGGAAACCTTATATAGTATTTCAGACAAATGGTTGTCCAATCTTTCCTTTAAAACTTCCAGTGTTCGAGAATTCATAACTTCTGGAGGCAACTTCTGTTCCACTGGTTAATTGTCCTCACTGATAGGAAGTTTCTCCTTAGTTCTAGGTTGCTTCTCTCCTTGATTAGTTTCCATCCATTGCTTCTTGTCTTGCCTTCAGGGGTTTTGGAGAATAGATTGAAGAAGAAGAGTCCAACACCTATCTCAGTCCAACTAAGAGTTGGAAGGGACCTTGGAGGTCTTCTAGTTCAACCCTGTGCTTATGCAGGAGTCCCTATACTTTTTCAGACAAATAGTTATTCAGTGGCCGGTCTTGTTTTGAAACATTCCAGTGATGGAGCACTCACAGTTAATTAATTAATTAATTCTTTATTGGCCAAGTTTGATGAGACACCCAAGGAATTTGTCTTGGTGCAAAAGCTCTCAGTGCACATAAAAAAAAGATACTTTTGTCAAGAGTCATCAGGTACAATACAATAATAGTCATCGGGTACAATAAGCAAATCAGATAGAATGGAATTTGAAGGAATAGAGTAGAATAGAATAGAATAGAATAGAATAGAATAGAATAGAATAGAATAGAATAGAATAGAAATCTTTATTGGCCAAGTGTGGTTGGACACACAAAAAATTTGTCTTGGTGCAATACTCTCAGTGTACATAAAAGAAAAGATTCATTTGTCAAGAGTCCAGAATCATCAGTTACAACACTTAATGATAGTCAAAGGGTACAATAAGCCATCAAATCATACCAGGAAACAGTCAATATAAATCGTAAGGATACAAACGACAAAGTTACAGTCATACAGTCACAAGTGGAAGGAGATGGGCGATAAGGAGTGATGAGAAGGTTAACAGTGATAGTAATGCAGACTTTGTAATAGTTGAAGGAATTATTTATTTGGCAGAGTGATGGCGTTCGGGGAAGAACTCTCCTTGTGTCTAGTTGTTCTGGTGTGCAGGGCTCTATAGCGTCGTTTTGAGGGAAGGAGTTGAAACAGTTTATGTCCGGGATGTGAGGGTTTTTTTAAAAAAAACCTTCTGATTTCTGGCTGTATAGTGAAATGTGATTGCCCTGCAAGGAGTTTTCTGGGCATCTATTCCTGGAGAACCTCAAGTTTCTCCAGCTTTTGATTTGACCACTTGACAGCTAGCAAGGCTGAAAGTGAATGTTTGTAAGTTATAAGATGCGTTTTGTTGAAGGTGTTCCATTTGTAGCTTTCATTTTTTCACAGTTCTCCCACCTCAAAGTGAGTACTCCTCTAATACATAACACCACCACTGTTCTACACAATCTGTCTCCAATTTGGTGCCCTCCAGATGTAGCTGGACTGCTTTGTTGGGAAATTTTGTGAGGAAATTTTGGTGGTGACAGAGTGTTCAACTATTTTGAGACAACCGAGGAGTACAACACAGCACACAGGCTTTGTCATTTAACAGTGGTTTATATACAAGACTGCTATATACATACATATACGTGTTAGGCACATACCAGGCAAACAAGCAATCTTCATTACTCTGCACTGAGAATTGCAATGGAGATAGAACAGGAGGAGCGAGGGATACACCATCTCGTGGCCGCCCTTATATAGACAGCTTCTTAAAGTGGCAATAGCCCTGTGGACCCATCCTCAGTCTTAAAGCAGCAATAACTTTGCTGACTCATCCTCATTGTATCAGCATTTACAACAGCCTTACAACAGCTGGTCAGCTATTAAATCAATACCTTGATGGGTAGCATTATGAATATACTCACTGCTACAAGTCACAAGCTCTGATGTTATTTAAGATGGCTGAGAAGATTGCTTCTCTCCTTGATTAGCTTCCATTCATTGGTTCTTCTCCTGCCTTCTGGTGTCAACCATAAGTTGAGCCCCTCTTCTCTGTGATTTCCTGGTGATAGAACAGTTACGTTCATATAGACCACAAGTAGATCCAGTGTGGTGGGTCCCATAGGGCTGTTCTCTCCTTGTCTGTGAAAATGAACATTGATTTTGCTACCCAACATGCTCTTTTGCTTGCTGGAACTGCCATTGCCCATTATGTTCTTGTCTTGCTTTGTAGCGATGACGACTTTGACATGTCCAGATATTCCTCCTCGGGATATTCTTCAGCTGAGGTGGGTCCAATTCAATTCCTTTGCATCTCATCAAGAAGAAACTTGTCTTTCTCTTAGTCTATGGAGATTCTCCGTCACCCAGGTCACGGTTGTCCCAAAGAAGCTTCTTCAGCTCTGACAGGATGGTGGGGAATGGAAGGATTTATACTCCTTGTGGACAGCTGGTCATTTGCATCCTTTTTAGAGGGTCATTGAAGCCACTTGGAGGTTTGTCTGTGTTCCCAGGGTCACCTGAGCGGTGCAAATGGGTGTGGAGCCTTCTTGGCAGCAGGATGTTTTCTGCCCTATGTCCCTTCTTTGTTGAAGAAAGGCACAAGCTGTTGCACCTCTCAGGTGTCTCTGAGGACACAAACAAATCTCCAAGTGGCCTCAATGATTCTCTGTCATATAATAACATAGAGTGGCCATTGGATAGTTGTTATAGATTGTTATTGGATTGTTCTCATATCTAAGGAAGCTGACCATCTAATCACGTGTCAGGGCTCCGACAAACCACCCCCATTCAAATCAAAAATCTCTAGCCACATCTCTCAGAGTAAAAAAAAAAAGATTTATTAGTAGTGACCATGTTGGTGTTACCTGGGTGTATTTTCCATAACATTCAGGGCAACTTCAGTACGTGACACTGACCCAACTACTGGAAATGATACCCCTTTCCAGGGTACTTGAAACCGGGGTACTTCTTACTAGGGAGTCTTCACCCAGGTAATGCTGATATGGTCACTCCTAATAAATCATTTATTTTTTTTTACTCTTGAGAGATACGGCTAGAGACTTATGATTTGAATGGGTGTGGTTTGTCGGAGCCCTGACAGCCAGCCGACTCTAAGACACATCATTCATTTCCTCCTTGACCCTGGTCTTCCCCCCACCACCTGAATGTATATTCTCCAATGGGATATATCCATAGCCAAGAGTCATCAATCATGGTCTCCAGTAATAATCTTGTGCACCAACAGCTTCAGCTGCCTAGCCATTATCTGAAGCATTTAAGGAATGCACTACTTTCCCCTGTCATGCCTCTGATGGAGACTGACTCTGAGGGAGAGGAGGAACAGCCAATGGAGTGGAAGTGTGGCTCCAGAGGTTGTGGAGGAAACTGGGGAAGGGCAGAGGCTGGCTGGGCAGTCAGAGGAAGGACCCAGGCCCATCCCCTCTCCATCCTAGGGCACACAGGGAGGAAAGAATAAGGGAGAAATGTGAATGGCATGGTCTATGAGGGAGGAAAGGGCCTTGATCCCCTTCATGGGCTGCAGCTGTGAGAACTGGTTAAAAGGACAGACATGCGTATGTGCCAGTGCTGGAAACAAAGTGTGAAAATATTTCAAGTCTGTGTGTTCTTACCTGAGTTTTGGTCCTTCCCAGTGAATGTTCTGATATCTGTGGACATCTTGAAGCCCTTATCCTGCCTTGTCTCATTAATTGCTTCAGTGTGGTTTGTGTTGTTTTTTTCTCGTTATAATTTATAGGCATTTTTAGTTTAAGCAGCATTTCCTCCTTTTTGTAACTGTTTGTGGGGGAGTTTTTTGTCTCCAGTCAAGGATATTTGGAGGTTTAAAGCCAAGATGAAGGAATTAAAGGGGCTTCACCTGTTTTTGTGCCTGTGTTTATTTTGTATACCACCCTGGGTCATCACACACCCCCACTCCCTTTCTGCTGGCAACTAAAAACACCAAAGAATAATTTTTTAATTGACATCATGAAGATTAGAATCCTTTCTAACGTCGCCTGCCATTCTGGAATAGGTGCCTTTCGGGAGGGCAGAGGGGGAGGAAGACTCCAGTTGGACGGTTGGTGGGTTGACCTCTGGTCTCTTTGTCTGCAGCAGATCAACCAGGACTTGAACATCCAACTTCTCAAGGATGGCTATCGGTTGGACGAGATTCCCGATGATGAGGACCTCGACCTGATCCCGCCCAAGTCGGTCAACCCCACTTGCATGTGCTGTCAAGCCACCTCTTCCACTGCTTGTCACATCCAGTAACGCCAGGCCAAGCCGAGGGCGACCGGGCGCATTCCATTATAACTGTAAAACTTTTAAACAGCCATGGCTTCCTCCTATGGTAGGACCTCTTTGTGTTCATAGAGTCAGGAGAAACCAAAAAAAAAAGAAAGAAAGAAAGAAAAAAGAAAAAAAAAGAAAATTAAGAATAATATTAATAACCATTTTAAGATCTTCTCATTTTATATTTTTATTTTTATTTTGGGGTGTGTTAAACCTGCAGGAAGGGAGCTCTGTACAGGAAAAAGTCCATTTATCTCTTGGAAAATCAAGGCTGGTTTTAAGAATCGCGCTTAGGGCTCCAGAGAAGGATGGATGGATTGGCTGGGGATGCTGTAGGACACAGCTATCCAACCTTGGCAACGTTAAGACTTGTCTTAATGTTGCCAAAGTTGCACACCTCAACTATAGGCCATCTTTACCTGACATTCCAGGTGCAGGAGTCTGAATGGAGAAGGAAAACAAATCTTTGACCAGAAATTAAAAGGGATTTTATTTTGGGAGCAGGGGAAGCTGAATAAGAGGGGGAGGAAGAAGAGGAGAGCAAGGACGAAATATGAGATTTTATTATTATTATTATTATTATTTGCTAAAGAGGAATTGGCCAGCATGAATCCACACCAAACATGGAACCTGAACCTGAAACAGGAAACCTGAAACGAAACAATGGTGGCCACTAAAACGTGAATAAAAAAATGTAGCATAGAACCAGGCCTCACCTTCCCTTCAACCCCGATAATTTTACTTACTCCCTGAACGCAAACCCCACCAACACTGAGAGCACTGAGCATTGCTCAAAGTAGAAATCTTGGTTCCTTCAAACTTGAAGAGCAAACGAAAAGATCTGCGTTGGGCTGTTGTCTTCTTCTTTGCATTTGCAAATTAAGAGATCCTTTAGCTTGAGGACCAGGGGGTCAAGCTGCTGCCCTATGCTGATTTTGGGTTGTAGAATGCCATCGTTGTGGGGTCCTTCGTGCTCTCTGATCGTGGTTGTGTTCTTGCAGACATTTCATGACCCAGCTAGGTAACATCATCAGTACTGGTGATGTAATCTAGTTTGAGTAATGAAAAGTCTTAAAGAAATCCCACTGTGATTAAAAAAAAAAAAATCAACCATTCAGGTATTCAGACAGCTGGAGGCACATGAACAATAAATAAGAGCTTTATTATGAAGCTTTTGCAAAAGGGAATTCTGCTCATGGGCAAAAGACATGGTTCCCAGGAAGGCTGGAGTTTATATACAGGTTCAAATATACAATCTTTGCCCCTTTCCAGGTTCACAATCTGTCCAGTTACATATTCAGCTACGCAACACTCCTATTATTGTAGCATACCATCTGTTTCCTCGTCCTGTTTACCCATTTCCAGTAATCTCCATCGTTAACATGACACTGGACAGCGTAACCCACCAAATATATAACCTTCATACAAAACAATAGAGAATTCTTACATAATTTTCCAGTAAATTATTTTAGGTTAACACAGAGGTTAAAAATGGCGCTACCGTTGCTTCATATTTTCACAGGTATAATTTTACATATCACACCCACCAAGCTCAGAGAGCACCAAGGACCCTTTATTATTTCAACCTTGAGCAACAAATATTCTCCTTTATCCATGCCTACTCAGTCCGCCAACAGATGTTCCTGATGAGTCCGGAAGGCTTTTGTCCCAAGATCCAGCTGGCCAGACCCAGCACCTGCCTCCTTTCTGGACTCGGAGTCTTATGAGAATTCGCCACGGCCAACTCGCCGTGGTCAGCTCACCACAGCCAACTTGCCACGGCCAACACGCTGCAGGACAACTCACCAATGGCCAAACTGCCATGGAACAAGAGTTCTCAAAGAAATAGAATCATGAAAGAAAGAATGCCAAACTTTTAAAATATTTTTTTAAAATTTATTTAAAATCATTCAATTGAATTGTTAAGAGTGGAGCGATGGCCTAGAGGTAGAGCTCTCACCTCACAATCAGGAGGCTGTGTGTTCGATCCTAGGGAGAGGCCGATATTTCTCTCTCCGAGCACAGTGAGAATGTATCGGTTGCGAACTCCTCATTGGTGTCAGGAAGGGCATCCAGCCAGGTCCTTTCAGTTGCCCCAACTTCACCCTGCAAGGGATTATGGGGTCATTAAATGGGAAAAATATTAATTAAATTGAATTGTTAAATTGTCCTGGGGTGAGTGGCCATGGCGAGTTGTCCCGTTCTGTCTGGAGCCAGGAGAGGATCAGGCTGGGCTTCCATAGAGACCCCTTAGCCCAATTCCTGTCCTGTTCTTTGACGCCAGCTAGCGTGTTCTTCTCAATGACAGATTGGTGCCCCGTTGGGTCATCGCCGTTGCTTGTAAATAGGTTGCTTTTGCAGCATTTGTAAAAACTACCGGCTACCTGTAGTAACGGAGAAAAAATTATAATAATAACCAAAATGGATGATTATTATTCTGCTTTGCTAAACTTCGGACTGTGCCAAGCTTTGCAACCGAAGGGGAAAAATGTTTATATATATATATATATAGGCACAAAAACCAATGTGGCAAGAGTCATCCTCCCCCAATCAAAGCTGGATTTCCTGCTCACCTCCAGGAACTTCTGCTCCAAGTTGGGTTTAGGATTTGTCCCCGTGGTTCATCAACTCTCCCCTTTCTGAGCGCCAATTCAGACTGCTGTCTTCTCCTGGTAGAGCATTTATGTAGGTGGATAATCCATATCCCATCCTAGTTTAGCCGGGCCACCCCATTGTCCATGGAGAAAGTTGATCCTGGGCTTGGGGAAGCAGAGTTTTTTTCGTGGTCCTTTTGGAGAAGATGTAAGAGGAAAAAAAATAAGATATTTTGGAAACAAGATACAGATCGCAGGTTTCTTCTGTCTTGCTGGTCTTTTGAGTTGAGGACCAGCCTGAAGAACTTCATGGGACGAGTAAAACCGTAGCAAAAGGTTGTCCCTTTTAATCGAAAGAACTCTGACCATTACCACCCCCAAGTGAAATGACCTTATTAGTGATGAATCTAGGCCAGAGAAGTTTGCCTTTTAAAAACAAAAAGACTCCCTTAATTTCCTTTGAAAAGCTTCTACCTAGAGATTAACTCATCTGTGTTTGATTTTTCACACATGGTTTGTTCACACGGATAACAGTATTTTTTTTTCTTTAAATCCTTTGCACTGTTTAAGGCTATTTTGGTCCCCTACCTTTATGTTTCTAGCCAAATGTCGTTTTTTCTTTTCTCCACCAGAATTTTGGGGATTGCAAAAGGACTGTGCTTTTGAATTTTACCTTGTTCATATTTGTGCCCTAAAGAGGTTAGATTGCTAAATATTACAGCCCACTCACCTTCTTGTTTTGACCTGTGACCAATTAATCAATCAGAATGTAGCTGTGGAAAGGACCTTAGAGGTCTTCTAGTCCCAACCCTCTACCCAAGCAGGAAACCTTATACCATTTTGGACATATGGTTGTCCAGTCTTTTCTTAAAAACTTCCAGTGATGGAAGAAATCCACAACTTCTGGTGGCAGGCTGTCCCCCTGGTTAATTGTCCTTGTTTTTTGGAAGTTTCTCCTTAATTCCAGGTTGCTTCTATCCTTGATTAGTTTCCATCCATGGTTACTTGCCTTCAGGGGCTTTGGAGAATAAATTGACCCCCCTATTCTTTCGGGCAGCCCCTCAGATACTGGAAGACTGCTATCATGTCTCAGATACTGGAAGAATGCTATCATCTGTCCATCCATGGATGGGTAGATGAATGGTGGGATAATGGGATGGAGGAATGGATGATGGGATAGATGAAAAGCTGGCTGGATGGACGGACAGATGGATAGGTGGATGCACAGATGGATGGTAGAAGAATGGTGGGATAATGGAATGGAGGAATGGATGATGGGATGGATGAAAGAGATGGATGGATGGGTAGATGAATGGTGGGATAATGGGATGGAGGGATGAAAGGATGAATGGATGGTGGGATAATGGGAAGGAGGAATGGATGATGGGATGGATGAAAACATGGATGGATGGATGGATGGATGGATGGATAGATGAATGGATGGGATGGAGGGATGGATAGTGGGATAATGGGAAGGAGGAATGGATGATTGGATGGATGGATGGATGGTGAAATGGTGGGATGGATAGATGGATGGTGGAATGCAGGAATAGATGAAAGGATGGATCTCCTATGTTCTCCCTCTTAAGGACCATTCATCCAGCTGGAAGTGTCATCATTTGGGGAGCTTTAGGCAGTTTAGGAATCCTCCATTTCCACCTGAGGGTCTGTCTTCCTGCTTGTGTGGCATGGTTATTCACAAAGGCAAGCCTTTGTGGTCCTCCATGCATGCTTTCCTGCCGTTCTTCCCTTTCCAGGCTTAGCGTACTTGTCCAAAGGAATCTTGGCACCCATGTCCAGTGGTTAGATCTAGAGTTGTAAGCTCTGCTGAATTGTACACAGCCTTCGTTCTTCAGCTTCTGTTGTCTCTTCTCAGGCCACACCTGTTCCACTGAAAGTTTGGCAGCTCCTTTCCTCTGCCTTCAGCATATTCTCCTCCTGACCCTTGGAGGCAGCTGAAAACACACACACACACACACACACACCCAATAAAACAGCTGCCCCAGATTTATCCCAAGGGTGACCCATAGTGCATCTCCAGGGAATTCAGGAGCTAAGATGGAGGAGGAACGTATTTACCAACCAAGCACCTTCACAGAATAATAGAGTTGGAAAGGGACCTTGGAGCTCTTCTAGTCCAGCCCCTGCTCAAACAGGAAACCCTATATCATTTTAGACAAATGGTTGTCTGATCTTGTCTGTAAAACCTCCAGGGTTGGAGAACTCATAACTTCAGAAGGATGTGTTGAGGTTCTTCTCTGCTTTGGAGTAGATATGTGTCTCCATTGCTGCAGGGGGTTCTTGGCCTAGAATTTGTGGGTCCCTCCCCCCTATTCCTTCCTCCATCTCTCCAGCCCCCTACCTCCTTTGGAGAGTGGGAGAACATTACCACACAACTCTTCTGTCCTTCGGTGAAGAATTGCAGAAGATAAAAGAACAGAGTTGGAAGAGATCCTGGAGGTCATCTAGCCCAACCCACCTGCTCAAACAGGAGACCCTACAGTGCCATTTTAGACACATGGTTGTCCAGGCCCTTCTTAAAAAGCCTCCAGTGTCTGCATTTTCCTGTTTAATAAGCACCTTACAACCAACCGAGGGATTCCGTAAGTTCATCTGTCCCATCTTCTCTTTTTTAAAATAATGGTCAGTTGGCACCCAAGGGGGAGCCAGAGGATGATCCTGCCTCCCAAAACTGCAGGGGGATAATTTGGACTTCCTTCTTATTTTGGAGGTTTGGAAACCCCTTTAGATTTTGCACTATTTGAACTGCCCCCTTCCCTATCCATCCTACCCACCCACCTATCCCCAGTAGCTCCATTAATTAGATAAAGTGATCAGGACAGCTTCAGTGTGTACCTTGCTGGGAGAGGGCAGATACTCTGCAGATACTCTTCTGAGTAACCCACAACTCTCCTGGTCCTGAAATTGTGTGCCAAGGGGGTGTTCTGCAGAAAACTGCTTTAAAAAACTTAGCCTGCTCACTCTTCCTCTTTTAAGTGTCAATGCATCAGGGATGTTAGCTCTCAACCATCTGTTCTCCAGGAGTAAAAAGAGACCCAAGGCATGTAGTAAAACCCTACTCCTATCCTTAAGAGCAGGAGAAGAGATCAGCTGAGGAGGCCCAAAGATTTCTCCACCAGCCTCCTCTGTCCTTGTGACCAGATGCCTGTTGGGACAAGGATTAGTAAAACCACCTTATCCATGTGGGGTGCTCTCTGATCTGGGTGGTTTTCTTACAGACGTTTCGTGATCCAACTAGGGAACATCAGTGCTAGAGGGAAGTGGGGTTTGCAGAGAAGAAAGAGGAGGAGAAGGAGGAAGGGGAGGAGGAGGAAGTGGGAGAGAAGGAGGAGAAAGACTGGGTGGTCCTTGTGCACTCTGAACTTGATTGTTTTCTTGTAGACATTGCATGACCCAACTAGGGAACATTATCAATGCTAGAGGGAAGTGGGGTTTGCAGAGAGGAAGAGGAAGAAGGGGGAGAAGGAAGGAGGAAGAGGAGGACTGTGGGGTCCTTGGTGCTCTCTGAGCTTGGTTATTTTCTTGCAGACATTTCATGACCCAACTAGGTAACATCATCAATGCTAACAAGTGTGCAATTCGTGCTGTTGTTATTATTTTAAATTCCAGAAGCACATCCCCTCCATCAGTTGACACCCAGATAAGCAGGGATTACTTCCAGACAAACAATCAAGC
Source organism: Laticauda laticaudata (assembly GCA_004320025.1). Taxonomy (NCBI): domain Eukaryota; kingdom Metazoa; phylum Chordata; class Lepidosauria; order Squamata; family Elapidae; genus Laticauda; species Laticauda laticaudata. The sequence goes on from BHFT01019903.1 coordinate 33,644, forward strand.
AGAAAACAATACCCTAATCAGGGTACTACCAAACTATACACCACTAGCAAATAAACTGGGATCCTTGGTGCTTCTTGAGCTGGGTTGTGTTCTTGCAGACATTTCATTGCGCATCTAGCGGACATTATCAGTACTAGAACGGAGTGGGGATTGTTCTCTATTTACTCCAATCAAGGAACTGTCAGTTCAGTAAACAGCCTAACCATGGAAACACCAAGAGGAGAACAGCATTCCCACAAAAAGGAGAAGCCACTAATATATAAAAAGAGAGTAAATGCCACTTCCTTTCACCCTGATGATGGAACATAGTTTGGTAATGAAATGTCTGTAAGGAAACAAGCTCAGGGAGCATCAAGGACTCTGTAATTGTCATCTCCTCCTCCTCCTCCTCCTCCTCCTCCTCCTNTCCTCCTCCTCCTCCTCATCCTCCTCCTCCTCCTCATCCTCCTCCTCCTCCTCCTCCTCTCCCTTCTAGCACTTACAATGGTACCTAGTTTGGTCATGAAACATTTGCTAAGCACTAAACTAAGTACCAAGGACCCCATAGTCATCACTGTCTTCCTCCTCCTCCTCCTCTTCCTCCTGAAACTCTACTGGCTTCTGGCACTGATTTTATTCCCTAGCTGGGTCATGAAATCCCGGCAGGAAAACTGCAAAGCTCAGCCAGCGCTCAGGAGCTCCACCGTGGGAAGCCCTAAGCTGCAAATTTCCTCTTCTGTTGGTCCTTCTTGCCATGCCTGACTTGTGGGTGCATGAAAGAGGCAAAGAAAGGGAAGGTGTCAAGAATCCCAACAGGGAACTGTGTTTGGTTTGGGGATAATCAGCCTGCTTGAAACCCTTGACCAGACTTTGGCCCTGTCGCTTCCCTCTCAAACTCACTCATAAATTGGGAAGGGGGGGACTCTTGTTCAGGCTAATCCCCCTCCCCTCCCAGTAAAGCCAGCTCTTGTTTTCTAGCAAAGCCCAGCCTCTCTCTCTCTCTCTCTCTTTTTTTTTTCTTTTTGCTTCCCCCAGTCTGAGCGACATAGCACAGTCCTTTCTCCCATCATGTAGATGACTGCCTTAAACCAATCTGTTGGGTTGTTGGGTTTTTTTCTTTAATTATTATTCTTATAATTTACCATCAAGTTTACACGTTAATTTATTTTTACACTTGTGGTTTTTGGAAGACATGTTACATGTATAATATTTTGATTTTTTAACATTTCCATTGCAGTATTTATCATTGTTACTGGTTGTGTGTAGTGTTGACAGAATTAATATTAAAAGGCATACATATGAAACCAAAACCAGCTGGTCTCCGTGCGTGAAAACCTCCCGTCTCCAGAAAAGGGAAGGAAAGAATTCTGTTTTCTCAAAGCAGTAAGAAAGGAAAATAGAGCAACAAAGGAGTGTGTCTGTGTGTGTATGTGTGTGAGTGATAGAGAGGGAGATCAGAAAAACACTCACAAAACATCACTTTTTTCAATGCCATTGCAACATTGTAACTTAGAGTAACTTAGAGTTGGAAGGGACCTTGGAAGTCATCTATTCCAACCCCCACATCCAAGCAGGACACCCTACACCATTTCAGTCCAGTCTCTTCTTGAAAGCCTCCAGGGATGAAGCTCCCACAATTTCTGAAGGCAACTTCTGTTCCATAGATTGATGGTTCTCCCTGTCAGAAAATTCCTCCTTGTTTCCAGGTTGAATCTCTCCTTGTTCAGTTTCCATCCATTATTCCTTGTCTGGCCTTCAGGTGCCTTGGAGAATAGCTTGACCCCTTCCTCCTCCTCTCTGGGGCAGCCCCTCAAATATTGGAAGATGCTCTCCTGTCTCCCCTGGTCCTTCTCTTCCCTAGACTGGCCCTTTGCCCAATTCCTACAACCGTTCATCATATGCTTTAGCCTCCAGGCCCCTTATCATCCTAGTTGCTATTCTCTGCACTCTTTCTAGTTCAGGGGTCTTCAAACTTGACAGCTTTAAAACTTGTGGACTTCAACTCCCAGAATGCCTCCTCCAGTCATGTTCGCTCAGGAATGCTGGGAGTTGAAGCCCACAAGTCTTAAAGCTGTCAAGTTTGAAGACCGTTGTGATAGATGATGGATGGTTGGATGGATGGATGGATGAGGAGACGATAGATAGATAGATAGATAGATAGATAGATAGATAGATAGATAGATAGATAGATAGATAGATAGACAGACAGACAGACAGACAGACAGACAGACAGACAGACAGACAGACAGACAGACAGATGGATGATAAATAAGGGGTCTTCAAACTTGACAACTTTAAGCCTTGTGGACTTCAACTCCCAGAAGTCCTCCTCCATTCATGTTAGCTCAGTAATTCTGGGAGTTGAAGCCCACAAGTCTTAAACTTGCCAAGTTTGAAGACCCTTGTTCTAGAGTCTCAACATATTTTTTCTGGTGTGGTGACCAAAACTGGATACAGGATTCTAGGTGTGGTCTTACTAAGGCTTTATGTGAACAAACTATAAGTCGAGGATTGCTGCTACTCCATGACAAATCCCACACTTGTTAGCCAGAGCGATCCATATGCAACCAGACTGGCTCCGTGGAGATTATTCAGACCTAGAGGTTCACACACTTTTTTCACACCCAAATTCAGAAATAATGGACTGGTGTCTTTTTCATGCTGGGGAGCAAAGGCTTCCATGAGAAGCTCTCAGGGCTTCAAAAAAGAAGCTTCAAAAAAACAAAGTCCCAATTGCCTCCTGAAAAAAAAAAAAAGCACCTTTGTGACATGCTGGCTGAGGACTTCTGGGAGTGGAAGTCCACACACCTTCAAGCTACCAAGGTTGCAAAAACCCTGCCTTGGCCTTTGGGCCCCAGGTGGATGGGTTTCCCTGACCCACCTGCCCATTTCTGCCCTGCCAACTGTGACATCACATGTGATGCCAAGGCTGACTGTTGGGAAGAGCTGTGGCCTTCAAGGGAAAAAAAAGTCTTAATTTTGCTCCCCTCCTGGCATGACGAGCAGCAGCTCTCCTTTTCCCAGCAACCTTAGGGGGAGAAATAGCCCCAGTAAACTTCCACAAGGCCGTGGTCCCAAGATCCCACGCCAAAGAAGTGTCCTTCACTCCCTCTCCTTGCACTGACGATATTACTGAAGAGCCATCTCCCCAGATCCATCCCAAGATGTTCCTCTTTGCCACCAAAACCAAGACCCCCATCAGCACCTACACCGACTCCTACCGGCCTCCAAACACCATGAAGAAGGTCTTTGAGGAAGCGCCGATGACCCTCTGGAGCGAGAACAAGTTTGTGACCCAGGTAAGTCTTAATGTGCATGGGACTGGGAGGCCAGGAAGTTGTGTTTCCACCACATCTGGAGAGGGGTGACCATTTGAGAAGGTAGCAAGAGGATTCCTTCTACTGAGGGGGAGGAACACAACCTGAGGCAGCAGGGAAGGCTCACTGGGTCAGTCTAAGGTCATCGATCTCAGGTGGTCGGATGCTCCCTTTCCTGGCCAACACTGAACATGGAGGTCACCACAAATGGTTGTGGTGTGGGGTCCTTGGTGCTCTCTGAGCTCGATTGTTTTCTTGCAGACATTTTATTACCCAGCTAGGTAACAACATCTATCCTGGAAGGTGATGTTACCAAGTTGTGTAATGAAACAGCTGCAAGAAAACAACCAAGTTCAGAGAATACCATGGACCTCACAGTCCTCCTCCTCCTCCTCTCCCTTTTAGCACTGATGATGTTCCCTAGTTGGGTCATGAAATGTCTGTAAGAAAACCACCAGACTCAGAGAGCACCAAGACCCCACAGTCCAACCCTGAACTATGAATATTCTCTTCTATTTAAATCAGAGTTATTAAGGCACTTTGTCCTATTGAACCTTGAATACACTGCAGTTTGTGGGACTGAAATCCAGCATGTATAGATTGTGCTGTCTGGGAAATGTTCCTCAGGTCAGCTGGCACATCTGCTCCAGTTTCTCTGAAACAGCCCTCCCAGCCCAAGATCAGAAGGAAAGTATCTCTTGTGACAAAAATGGGCTGGAAAATCCATCCGGTGGTATATCAGAGTTGCGCTGCGCTGCTGGATGAAGCAAAGCTGCCTGCATCAGCATTGTTCAGATGCTCCTCGATTTATGACCACAATTGAGTCCAAATTTTCCAAAACTGCTAAATGAGACAGAATCAGAGTAGAGCTGGAAGGGACCCTGGAGGTCTTCTAGTCCAACCCCCTGCTCAAACAGACTTGTTCTGACCCAAACCTTGTTCCAAGGAAACAAACACAAAACGGAAATAACGGCAAAATGTTTTAATGATTCTTTACGAATCCCATTCCTTCGCGGTTAAAAGGCTATTTCAAACTAATTGTCTCCGATAAGAACAAGTCTTGCCAAGGTGGTGCAAAGCTGCCAAGAACACTAGATAAAGTTACTAAGAAATAGTTCAAACATAAAGAGTCTCCAGTCACAAACTAAGAGTCCAAACATCCACAAGGCCTGAATACAAAAACTTCTTTGCTTCCTGCAAAGAATTCTGGTTTCTCAGCTGGCTTTTTTCTCTCAAGGGAGGAGCCATTACCTTGCAGCCTTACTCCCAAGTCATCCGTGCTGCTGCAGCTGCTCGAAAGAAAGAGCAGCTCTGCGCGCACGCATTCTGAGCCCAGGCTCCTCGGGAATCTCTTCCTCACTGCTGCCAGCCTCCACAATCTCCAAAGGCCGCATTCCACTCCCTGGTGGTCCTGGCCCCATCCCTGCATCACATGCAGGCCCCTCATCGGACTCCTCTCTTTCAGCCGTCCATACCTGCTGCCAGCGAAGCACAACAATTCCGGACCAATGACTCTCCAATCTCTTCTTAAAAAGCTCCAGTGTTGGAGTGCCAGGGAAATTTTCCAACTCAAGAGCACCAGGAAGACAAAAAAAAAAGTAAATAGGGCAGCCACAAACTATACAATTAAAACCAT
>BHFT01019903.1:38966-76912 GCA_004320025.1 Laticauda laticaudata
CCCCCCCCCCCCACCCTCACCTGAAGGCTGGCCTGTGTAAGCAAGATTAATTTTGGACAGAGTTGGCCCAGGTCCATTGTGATCATTCCAAAGAAACCTGAAATTATGGGATACAGAAAAAAATATCTGCTCTTTGTGGGTTTTGCACATCATTGGCTTGTGACGCACACAGGTGAGAGAGAAGGAATGAAATTGAGCCAACTCAGAGCCAACAGTGTTGGACAAGCAAAGATCAAACCCTCCGCGGAGTTAGATCCATGGTCTCTGCAGTTGGGTCCTTAATTCAGATGGAAGAGGTTAATACTGGGATCATGAAACGTCTGCAAACAAACCATGAAACTCAAGAGAGGAGGAAGGACCCATCGTCCTCCTCTTCCTCCCCCTCCTCCTTTCCTCCCCCTCCTCTCCCTCCTCCTCCTCTCTGCAAACTACACTCTCTTGTAGTACTGCTGAAGTTACCGAGTTGGGTAATGAAACTTCTGCAAGAAAACCACCAAGCTCAGAGAGCATCAAGGACCCCAAAATTGTTTCCTCCTCCTCTTCCCATCTTCCCCCTCCTTTTCCTCCTCCTCCCTCTCCTCTCTGCAAACCACACTGCTTGTAGCACTGATAAAGTTACATAGTTGGGTAATGAAACGTCTGTAAACGAACAGTCAAACTCAGGGAGCACCAAGGACCCCACATTCCTCCTCCCTTCTCCTCCTCCTCCCCCTCCTCCTCTCTTTATTGTCATTGCAACTTGTACAACAAAATTAAATCCCATCTTCAGTGTACATTATGACTGGAAATAAACACAAACACACCTCCTTCGCCTTCTATGCACCGAAGCTGAAGTTATCTGATTAATGATGAAAATATCTGCAAGAAAAGCAACCAAGCTCAGAGAGCATTAAGGATCACACAGCCATTTTCTCCACCTCCCCTCCCTCCTCCTCCTCTCCACAATTCCCCCTCCCTTCTAACATTGATGCTATTACTTAGCTGGGTCATGAAACGTCTACAAGAGAGAACACATGTTCTTCAATGCAGTCTTCTGGGACAAGACCTTTAGCATCCAACAATGGACCTGCCATGAGATGGAGAGCTTGGAAGTGGGGATGAGAAGGAGGTTGACCTGAGGCCCAGCTCCCACAACCATATTTTAACAGGTTATTTTCTCCTTGAACTAGTCAAAATAAATGCAGGTAGCCCTTAACTTACTGTTTGGTGGGATTCAATTTTTTTTATGACTGGTTCTGTGGGTGTGGCTTATTTGGTGGGCGTGGCTTGGTAGTCATGTGACTGGGTGGGCGTTGCTTTGTGGTCATGTGACTGGGTGGACATGGCTTGGTGGTGATGTGATTGGTTGGGCGTGGCTTGGTAGTCATGTGACTGGGTGGGCATTGCTTTGTGGTCATGTGACTGGGTGGGCGTGGTTTGGTGGTGATGTGATTGGTTGGGCGTGGCTTGGTAGTCATGTGACTGGGTGGGCGTTGCTTTGTGGTCATGTGACTGGGTGGACGTGGCTTGGTGGTGATGTGATTGGTTGGGCGTGGCCAACTTGACATCACTCATGTCAAGGGGTGCCTACCTGGCCTCAAAGAGATACAATTTCCCTCTCTATTTATTTACTATTACTGAACATCCAAAATACACTGTTTAACACTATGTATATATGCCATATGTGTACATACATATTACATAGTATAGTGTGTGTAAAGGCACACAAAAAGATACATTATATCTACTATATATACTGTCTGTGTATGTACACACGCACATACACACACACAGAGAGCTCTTCTAAAACTGTACACATTCAACCTCACTTGAGGCGTTTGGAAAAACACACCCAGAAAGCCATTGTAAAATGCTGTGCTGACCTCATAGTCCCGTGAGCAAATTTTGACCACCTGTTCACAATTACTGGTTCCCCCCCCCCCAAAAAAAACCCCACCCATTCCAGAGAATGGGTTCCCACTTATGACATAATTCAGACTTACGATCGTAGGATTTGTTATAATGGCCAACCTAAAAATGATTGTAAAACCAGTCTGGTCAGGTGAGCATCTTCTGATTCTCACGACTTACCACCAAAATTTCAGTCCCAGTTCAGTCCCAAACTATTACACTGTTTAAACCAGGGGTCTCCAACCTTGGCAACTTTAAGACTTGTGGGACCCGGAGAGAGAGAGAGAGAGAGAGAGAGAGAAGGGGCTTGGAGCTCCCAGGTTGCTCTGAGGCTGAGACCTTGACTCCCATGCATCCTCCCTCCTCCTCTAGTTCAGCTCCTGGAGGGGCCAATGGTCGAGGGGCCACAGCAATTTCTCTTTATCACATCATATGAACTTGAATATGATCCCCAAACAGGAGAGCCCAAAATCATATTTCTAAATCTCCTCAAATATGTGGCCGCTTTGAAAGGTTGACCCACATCACTTCTTTTTTTTTTATTTGGGGACGGGGGGAGGAAAGCCCAACAGCTTTATTGAAACAAAGTGCAGTGAAGTTTACTTCAATAGTTGTAAGCAAGCAGGAAGTTTAAAAACCACCCCTCAGACGCAGGACAAGGTGGAGGGTGGACTCCTTCTGGATGTTGTAGTCTGAGACGACATGGCCGTACTCATGAGAGAGTACGGCCATCTTCCAGCTGTTTGCCAACAAAGATCAGCCTCTGCTGAACAGGAGGAATGCCTTCCTTGTCTTGGATCTTGGCCTTCACATTCTCGATGGTGTCACTGGGCTCCACCTCCAGAGTGATGGTTTTTCCAGTCAGGGTCTTCACAGAAATCTGCATGGCGCCCCTCAGACGCAGGACAAGATGGAGGGTGGACTCCTTCTGGATGTTGTAGTCTGAGAGAGTTCGGCCATCTTCTAGCTGTTTGCCAGCAAAGATCAGCCTCTGTTGGTCGGGAGGAATGCCTTCCTTGTCCTGGATCTTGGCCTTGACATTCTTGATGGTGTCACTGGGCTCCACCTCCAGAGTGATGGTTTTCCCAGTCAAGGGCTTGACAAAGATTTGCATTTTCTGGCGGAGCTCAAGTGGGCCCTAGCAGACAGCAACAAATTCACACAAGCAAGAGGCAACTTGATCTAACTCGACCCACATCACTTCTTAAGTATCCATTGATTATCCAGTAAAGTGAAAAAAACACCCATTTGTGAATTAGGCTAGCTTAAGATCATAGGAAACATGTTTTTAACCTTTTTTTTTTTTTAAAATGAGACCTCCAGATTCAACTCTCAAAAGTTTTTGCAAACATGCCAAAATCTACCTGAGCAATATATTTTCAAGTCTATAAAAAAAAAAAAACACTTACAGATTTAGCATCTTGCCAAATGTTTTCCAGTAAAGCAACTAATTTAAGAATTTTATAAGCCGCTAATATGTGGGGTCCAACCGAAAAAATTTAAAAATATTGTAATGGAGCATATATTGTTCTTCAGCCGATTTATGGTATTTAAATTCTTCTTGCGACATATTAAACAACTGGGGAAAAATGATTACAAATAAATTAGTTAAGGAATCACTTTTCTCAGCTAAATTCTCCAATAATAATAAGATAGATAAATGATAGATATGATATGGAGAGAGAGAGGGAGGGAGAGAGAGAGAGAAAGAGAAAGAGAGACATTTCATGACCCAACTAGATAACATCATCAGTGCTAGAAGGTCACGGATTTGGGAGGAGGACAACCGTGGGGTCTGTGGTGCTCTCTGAGCTTGGTGGTTTTCTGGCAGAAGATTTTATGAAGCAAATAGGCGACATCATCAGTGCTACTGCGAGTAGCATTACCGATACCGATAGCCCTGATGATGTTCCCTAGTTGGGCCATGAAACGTCTCTCAGATCCCACAGTTCAACCCTGAGCTATGAATACTCTCTTGTCTTGGTTAAACCTTCCGGACATTCCTCACAGCAACCACAGTTTTGTAACAGTGAGGTCCCCTTTGCACAGGGAAGCAACCCAAGAGGGCGGGGCTTGGGTGGGGTGGGGTACCCAAATCCAGATGACAGGTTCCCCAGGAAAAGCCCCTGTTCTTCCCACCATCTCCCCTGCCACTCTTCTCTGCTCCCCTGCAATATGGCTGCTCTCCATGACTGTGACATCACAGCTGAGGTAGAGCCAGTGTTAGGCTGAGCTTGGAGGGCCAGGAGCAGCAGCCAGTAGTTGTTTGTTAGTAGAGTACAAAGAGTCCCCCCTTTTTATTTTCTTATCAGTGCGGTAAAGGTGCAACGTTTGCCCCAAACCCCTTGTTTGATAGACAATAGAGAGTTAGCTGTAGAGAATTAGGTTGACGTCCAAAGAGGCACTTCCGGAACCATGTTCCTCTTTGCGCATAAAACAGAAACGCCACTCAGCACCTACACCGACTCCTATCGGGTGCCGGTGGTTAGGAAACACATCTACGAGGAGCCTTCTGTCAAAGAATGGAGCCCAAATGAACATATCACAAAGGTAATCCGTTCTGGGGTATCCGCTGAGGAATCTCGAGAAGGGATGGATGAGGATCAGGATGGTGAAGAACTTCTAAACGTTAAGATGAAAAGCGAAGCAGAAGGATCGGTGGGACTGGCTTCCAACTAACTCTTCCCACCCTCTGGGTTTTGAAGTTGTGAGTATGTCGGAGTCAACTCACAGGACCTTCTGGCCCATCAGCAAGACTCTGAAGGGCTGGTTGGAAAAAAAAGAATAAGATAACAGAGGAGGGACCTTGGAGGTCTTCTAGCCCAGCCCCCTCTTAAGCAGGAGAACCTCTACCATTTCAGAAAAGTGACTGTCGAAGGCAATGGTCGCCAACCAGTGGGCCGGGGACCACTGGTGGTCCATGAGAAAATGTTGGTGGTCTGCAGAGAAATGTCCCCCCAAAGCAATTAAACCAGGTTGCACGGGAACACAAGGCTTGTGTCGCTTGCATTGTGAACCACACGAGGTAGTGAGGGAAGGGGGGAAAGGGTGGAGGGGGGGAAATTGCCCCACCCGCCCCACGCGCCTGACCTGGCCACCGGGCTGCTTCTTTTCACTTCTTTCTTCTGCTTTTGGCTGCACATAAGGAAAGCAGCCAAAGTTTTTCTTTCTCTCCCCCAAACTCCATCAGAAATGAGTCTTTGGGACCCTGCAAGGCCTCCTGCTCCAAGAGGCTGCGCCGGCAAAGACTCATTTCTGGTGGAGTTTGGGGGAGAGAAAGAAAGACTTCGGCTGCTTCTGCTGCTTTCCTTGCATGAAGCCAAAAGTCTCTCCCTTTCTCTCTCTCTTTCCCCCTGAGAACAGAGCTAAAAAGCAGGTTAGGAATGCGGCTGCTTTGGAGGGTGTGTGAGGGGCCTCTGTGTGTGTGTGTGTGTGTGTGTGAGAGAGAGAGAGAGAGAGAGAGAGGGAGAGAGAGAGAGAGAACATCACTGCCAGCCCTCCGAGGTTAGATTGGATCTCTGTCTCTCTCTCCCATCAACGTCAGCAAGCCACCATCAGTCAAAATTCATATCAGTGGTCCACTGGAGTTAAAATTATGAGTTTGGTGGTCTTTGAGGTCCAAAAGGTTGGCAACTCCTGCCTTAAGTGACTGTCTAGTCTCTTCCTAAAAACCTTCAGTGATGGAGTGCCCATGATTTCTGAAGGCAAAGCTGTTCCATTGGTTAATTGTCCTTCCTATTAGGAAGCTTCTCCTCAATTCCAGGTTGCTGCTCTCCTTGATTAGTTTCCAACCATTGTTTCTTGCTCTGCCTTCAGGTGCTTTGGAAAATAAGTTGACCCCCTCTTCTTTGGGGCAACCCCTTGAATACTGGAACACTGTTATCATGTCCCCCTTAATTCTTCTTTTTCCCTGGACTGGCCAAACCCAAATCCTGCAGCCGTTCTCCAAGCCTTTGATCATCTTAGTTGCTCTTTTCTGCAATTTTTCCCAAGTCTCAACCTTCTTTTTGGAGTAGGGTGACCAAAATTGGATGCAGCATTGGATCCAGGCGTGGCCTTTCTAAGGCTTTATCAAGCGGTACTATTACTTCACGTGATCTTGATTCGATGCCTATGTTTCTACACCCAAGGATTGTATTAGCCTTTTTGGCTGCTGCCGCACACGGCTGGCTCAGGTTTAAGGGATCGTCCACCAGGATTCCCGGTTCCTGGTTTTTGAGCCAGGTTTTGCCTAATCTGTAATTGTACCTTTGCTCTCTCTCTAAATATAAAACTTTGCTTTTCTCCATATTTTGTCGGATAGGATCCATTGTTTGTCAAGATCTTTTTGGATCCTGACCCTTAATTGTTTCCTCATCAGGAAATTCCTCCTTAGTTCTAAGTTGCTTCTCTCCTTGGTTAGTTTCCACCTGTTGCTTCTTGTCCTGCCTTCTGGGGCTTTGGAGAATCTGATTGACTCCCTCTCCTTTGGGGCAGCCCCCGAGTAATCGGTTTGGGCACAACTCTGAGACCTTTTCCTGGAGTTGATTGCAAAAGATAAGGATCCCAGAGTCTGGCGGTACCTCGTGGTCCCAAATGTGCGGGATTTCTAAACTTCTGAGACCGGGGCTCTTGCTTTCTGAGGCTAGGGAAGGACCTGGCGGGTGGCTTGGCCAAAAGTTTAGGAGTTAGTTGTCTTTGAGACACTCTTGAGAACTGGAGACGTTCCAGATGGGAAGAGAAGAGCAAACATTGGTATCTAAAAAAAGATGGGAGAGAGCCAGCAAACTACCAATTACTCTTATGTCAAGAGAAAACCTCTAGAGGAGATCTTATGTACACCCTTTTGTGGGCACCCCGAAAACATTGTAGTAGTCACCAGATTTCAGCATATCTACAGTATCTCTCTCTCTCCCCCTCCCTCCCTCTCTCCTTCTCCCTCTCCCTTCCTTTCTCCCTTCCACTCCCTCTCCCTCCCCTCCCTCCCTTTTTCTCTCCCTCCGAGGAAGGGACAGGAGGAGAGAGGGAGGGAGAGGGGAGGGGGAGAGGGAGAGAGAGAGAGAGAGGGAAGGTCTCTACCCCCCTTTCTCTCTCTTTATTTAATCTGCATTTTTTTCAGTTAGGAAAAATAGGCAAAAGAATTGTCAAATCAGACAGGACTCATTTAACAACTGCCTTGCTTAGACGGCCAACTGGGGTTGTAAGTCGCAAGGCAAGGACCCCCTCTGATTCTTGACGGCTGGGGTGAAGCACCGGCATCAAGATCTCACCCTTTCAAGAGGCTTGGAGACGACCTTGGAGAAACCATGCAGAGATGGTTACTATAACACCCAGCCAAACATACTTTAAGCCAAGGGAGCAAGATTTAGCTCCACCCCAACTCCCTGGGTTATAAGAGGAACCGATGGGAAAACTCAGCTAGAACTGTCAAGGTTCTGTTCATTGGTGGGATTCAAATGTTTTTTTACTACCGGTTCTGTCGACGTGGCTTGGCAGGCGTGGCAGGCGAAGGAGACTGTAAAGTCTCAAATTGGAGGTGGGAATTGCTGGTTCTCCAAACCGCTCAAAATTTCCACCACCGGTTCTCCAGAACTGGTCAGAACCTGCTGAAGACCATCACCTCTGGTTCTGTTACTACAAGCTACCTTGATAAAAGACTATTCCTTTCAGGCATGTAGAATTGGTTTTCCTGGTCTTTGCTACCTGGAAGAGTTGACAATCCTTTACAACTGTGAGTCTCCCAGTAGCAGCTTTTCCTTCACAGGAAGTGGAGACCTCTGGTTTACGGATCCCTCTGGAGTTGAGAGTCCTTCCCAGCGTGTCCTGGAGAGGTTGTGTAGGGTCCTTGGTGCTCCTGAGGTTGGTGGATTTCTTGTAGACTTTTCATGACCCAACTAAGTCACATCATCAGTGCAAGAAGGGAGTGGGGTTGTAGAGTGGAGGAGAAGAAGAGGAAGGGGGAGGAGGAGGAGGACAATGAGGTCCTTGGTGCTCTAGGAGTTTGTCTGCTTTCTTGCAGGCATTTCATTACCCAAGCAAGTAATATCAGGAGGAGGAAGAGGAAGAGGAGGACTGTGGGGCCTTTGGTGCTTACTGGGCTCGGCGATTTTCTTGCAAATGTTTCATGACCCAGTTAACATCATCACGGCTAGAAGAGAAGGAGGAGGAGGAGAAGAGGAGGAAGCGGAGAAGGAGGAAGAGGAGGAGGAGGAGGAAAAGGAGGAGGAGGAAGACAAGGTGGGAGGAGGAGGACTATGGTGTTCTTGGTGCTCTCTGAACGTGGTTGTTTTCTTGTGGGTGTTTCATAATCCAACTAGATCACATCATCAGAGCTAGAAGGGAGTGAAGTTTATGGAGTGGAGGAGGAGGAGAACTGTGGGGTCCTCGGTGTGAACTTGGTTCTTTTCTTGCAGACGTTTTATTACCGAACTGAATAACATCATCAGTGCTAGAAAGAAGTGTAGGTTTTGCTCTCTGCTTATGCCCTGTTTGTTGGTGGGAGGGTTCTTGATGGCTCCTTGATCAAGCTGTTGTTTACAATGTGATTGTTGGTCTGAGTTGGCCGTCCTTGGACTGAGATATGGTTTTACTTCTTGAACAACATTCAAGAACATTATTAATCTTGATCTTAATCTCTGCTCATCTGAGTGCCAATTGCTGCTGAGAGCTATTTTGGTCTTTTTGCTTCCTTTTTGGCTTTTCAACTGACTCCTTTGAATGGTGTGTAAATGGTGTTTATCCCTCTGTGCCTGTTGATGGCGGATTCGTCTGAACGCCAGGCTTTCTCGAATTCTCTAGTGTTTGGTTGAGAAACTATAGTTTCTAAGTCAGAAGACATGATGAAAAGTCAGAAGACATGATCAAAATTGCACAAACACATGGACAGAGTTCACCATAGTTTTTCAACTAGGAAACTATGAGCATCTTGCAACAAGTTAACCCCACAGTTCAACCCTGAGCTACAAACATGCTTTTCCATTGGTACTTTTAGTATCTTCAGGTCATTCCTCAGGTGCCTGGCAGGAGTACCTTAGGGGAGGAGACAGCATTTGTAGGGTAGAATTTTTTTTTCTTTTGTAATGAGCTATTCTGCTGAAACTATGGTGAAGTTTCTACATGTGTCCTGCAAATAAAATTCTCCATGCTGGCGGAGGAATTCTGGAAGTTGAAGTCCATCCATCTAAAACTTGCCAAGGTTTGAGATAGCTGGACTGGAAGACCACCAGGGACCCCAGCCAGGAGAATTCTAGGAATTGAAGTCCACAGGTGCTGGCTGGGGAGTTCTGGGAGTTGAAGTCCACCCATGTTACACTTGCCACAGTTTGAGAAACGCTGCACTAGAGTTCCAAATGTGGAGAGAATGAGATCCAGCCAGGGGAATTCTGGGAGCTGAAGTCCACTCATGTTAACCTTACTAGGTTTTGAGAAATGCTGGACTACACCTCCAAATATTGAGAGAGGGTGACTCAGCCAGCAGGACTCTGGGAGTTGAAGTCCACCCAAGCTGGCTGGGGAGTTCTGGGAATTGAAGTCCACCCATCTTAAACTTGCCTAAGTTGAGACACACTGAACTCAACTTCCACACCTGGAGGGGGTGGGATCAAGCAAGTAGAATGCTGGCCCTTGAAGTCCACACTTGGCTGGGGAATTCTGGGAGCTGAAGTCCCAATTTGTGTTAAATTCACCAAGGTTGAGTAACGTTGGAGTAGTAGAGAAGAAACAGTCAACTCTACAATTCTGGGCGTCTACATTCCCCACTTGAGAGGTTGTCCACACGGAAATGACTCCTCCAAGGCTACTTCCTCATCTCAACCAATTGACTTGCTCTCCTTCCTGTCCACAGGGTTTGACCATACCCAGAGTGGATCAACCAATTGACCAATCCCACCTGGAGAAGATGGTGAAGAAGGCAGTCCAGGAATACTCCTACAAGAATTCGATAGAACCAACAGCTTACCGGCCGTACAAGTATTGGGTGTCCCGCGAAGAAGGTACTCACATTGTCCTCCACAACTCCTTCTCTTTGACCTCTGTTACACCGGGACGGAGGTAGAGCTCGACTTACAGCCATAACTGGGACCAGGGTTTCCATTGTTAAGCAAAGTGGTTGTTTAAGAGCGGTGGACAGTTTTATTATCTTCTTTTTTTTTTTTTGCCACGGGTGTTAAGCGAATCATNTTTTTTTTTTTTTTGCCACGGGTGTTAAGCGAATCATTGCAATTAAGTGAATCAAGTTGTCAGGATTCTGGCGATTGCACTAATTAAATCATGAGCCTCAGGCCAAGCTTCAAAAGAAACCAAAAGATTTATTAGGAGCAACATGTCCGGCATCAAACAGAGATGGTATTCAACTGGTTCTGGCTGGTTCTAAAGAACCAGCAGCAGAAATTTTGAGTAGTTCAGGGAATTGGCCAATCCCAACTCTGACTGACCCCACCCCCATCTCTTCTCCACCTCCCATCAGCTGGGTCTCCTTTGGTTGCCCTGCATAGGAGAACGGAGCTGGAAAGCAGGTTAATGGGGTGGGGAAGGAAGGGGGATTTTGCAGTATATCCTTCCTCTGCCACCAAGCCACACCCACAGAACACCACTCCCACCAAACCATGCCCATAGCTGATTGGCTGGGTCTTCTTTGGTTGCCCTACACAGGCGAATGGAGCTGGAAAGCAGGTTAGTGGGGTGGTGAAGGAATGGAGATTTTGCAGCATCCCTCCCCTGCCATGCCCACCAAGCCACGCCCACAGAACTGGTAGTAAAAAAAATTGAATCCCACCATTGCATTAACCTATATGAAGCCAACTCTGGCATAAATCAGATTCTCCAATGAAGCACCTTCACAGGCTGGGTGTCATCAATCACGTTCTCTAATTAGCTACAATCTTTGTAAGATAAGTGTTGAAATTGAAATAAGTGTTCTGATTTTAAACTGCTGGTCCTGCTCCTTCAGACTTCTTTCCCTCCCCACCCCTACCCCTTGTTTATGGCAACTCTAAAACAGGCACAGGGATGCTTTATGAGGTGACACAACTGGTCATTAAGTAAATCTACCATGACTTTGCTAGTTGGAAGCCGGCTGAGAAGGTCATGAATGGGGATTCTGGGAGTTGAAGCCCACCCATCTTCAAGCTTGCTGACTGAGGAATGCTGGGAAGTCCACCAATCTTAAAGCTTGTTTTCCAGGGAATTCTGGGAGTTGAAGTCCACTCATCTTCAAGCTTGCTGGCTGGGGAATTCTGGGAATTGAAGTCCACCCATCTTCAAGCTTGCGAGCTGGGGAAATAATTCTTTAATTTAATTAAATTTGATATGTCAATCACTTACAAAATAATAGGCACAAGAATAAACAGAGTTATAAATACATGAAATTAAATGAATTATTGGAACTGAAGTCCATCCATCTTCAAGCTTTCTGGTTGGGAAATTCTGGGAGTGGAAGTCCACCATTGATAAAGGGCCACAGTTGTCAACCCCCAACATAGACCTTGTATCCAACCCAGCCAGATGTTGGGAGTCATCTTCCCTGGTGAGAATTCACAGCTAAAAAGGACTTCTCAGCAGTTGTCCACCCCAATCAATTTGGAGAGTTTCCAGGGGAAGCAAACTCTACGCAGGTTCTATTCTCGTACCAATTAATGAATCTTGAGTCACCCAACTTAGATACGCCATGCGATGAATCCATTCGATCCCAGTCTGTTCTCGTTGAGGTTGACATTTCAACATCTGTTGTCACGAAACATTTGGGGGAGATCTTTGTTCTACTTTTAGCAAACCAAAGATGGAAAGAAACGGCTGCCTTAGCTGAAAGAGCGATGGGACAATGCACAAGGCATAACAGCTTACAATTTGTTTAATGGCCCCTCCAAGTTACAATCGCATGATTACAAAAAGTGACTTGTGGATGTTTTTCCACACTACATGGCCGTTGCAGCCTTCTCCCGTGGTCACCGGATCAAAACTGAGATCATCTGGCAAGTGGCTCATATTTATGACGGTGGCATGATCCCCCTTTGTGACTTTGGACAAGCAAAGTCAATGGGGAAGCCAGACTCAATTAAATAACTGTGTGACTAACTTCACAATTTCAGTGATTCAAGTTAAGAACGGTTGCAAGAAAGGTCGTAAGAAGGGCAAACTCCCTTAACAACTGTCTCGTTTAGCAACTAACAGAATAACAAGAGTTGGGAAGGGACCTTGGAGGTCTTCTAGTCCAACTCCCTGCTCAAGCAGGAAACCTGATCCAGGGGTGGGATTCTACCAATTCGCACCTATTCTCTAGAACTGGTTGTTAACATTCTTAGCAGTTCAGAGAACCGGTTGTTAGAGGAAATTACTGGCCTAATCCTGTAAGGAAGGCAGGAAGGAAACATTCTGGTGTTGCTTACAGAAACTGCCTCTCCGTTAACCCTTATTACATTCTTGGCAGGACTAGACTTCCTGTCTCAGAAACTTCTCTAGAGTTTTTCCCCCTCCTTTGCTAGTACTTTGCTTGTGTGGAGTGATCACTCAAAGTTACAATGGCACTGAAAAAAAGTGACTTATCATTTTTCACGCTTACGACTGTTGCAGCATCCCCACAGTCATGAGACGCCAGGTGAGGAGATGCATGCCTCGATGTGAGTGCTGTTAAGTTGGCCACACCCAGCCAATAACATGACCATCAAGCCATGTCCACCCAGTCACATGACCACTGAGCCACACCCACAGAACCAGTTGTTAAAAATTTGAATCCCACCCCTGACCTGATCCCAGTGGTTCCCAACCTTTATGGCTTAAAGGACTGGCTGGGGGTGGTGGTTGAGGGGGTAACTTGGCTCTGTGACTGGTGGAGCGGGGTATACACGCACATGGAGCTCCATTCACATAAGAGAGAAGCTTTTGGGGTGCCGGTCTCACAAGTTCAGCTGCGTGCGCCGGCGCCCGCCATTCATGCAAGTGGGGCTGCGTGCACACGCACACCATTCCACAGCTCGCCCGACCTGGTTACAAATAGGCCGCAGGTTGGGGACCCCTGCCTTATACCCAGGGGTGGGACTCATAAAAAGGCCCGTTTCCTGACTTCAGAACTTCTGGGAGGTTCATTTTTTACCTTCCCCAGAATCTGGATGTTTTGTTCGGAAAACACACGAGGTAGACCGGGTTCCAGCAACAAAAGGCTTTATTCACAACTAGTCAGTAACAGGAACGCCTGGCTGAAACCGAGGCCAGCCTTTTATACAGGCTGGCCTGCCTGCTTGTAGCCAATGGCAGTTGTTTGAATTTTGCCGCTTTTCAGGTTTGCATATTTGGAGTCAACCAATTTACATAGAGAACACTGGAGGCTTCTCTTAGGCTTCTGGAAGGGCAAAAATGGCCTCCCCCGGGTTCCGGAGGCTCTCCGGAAGCTGGAAACAGGCCCATTTCCTGATTTCCAGAACTTCTGGGAGGGCCATTTGTCGCCCTTCCTGAGCCTCCACGCGCACCCTGCAGTTACCTGCATACATAACGGAGACCTCATGGAGGTCTGCATACCTCATGGAGACTCCTGGGAGGGGCGGGGATAGATGGGCTGGGCGGGGCAAGTTCAAGTACCCGTTTGCCAAACCAGACGTAAATTTAACATCTGGTTCACCCGAACCGGCCTGAACTGGCTGAATCCCGTCCCTGCTTATACCATTCCAGACAAATGAGTGTCCAATTGTCAGTTGTGGTCGTAAGTCAAGGACAACCTCTATGTGCTGTGTCTTCTTTCAACTACTGTAGGAAAACCCAAAGAGTTTTAGAGGTGTTTGAGTAATAACAGATCCCATCGCTCCCTCCCACTCCGACCCTACGCTCCCCATGTGTCCTTGGTTTTAATATCTTTTTTTATGATTTTAACTCTGTATCTACTTAATTTATCCATGGTAAGATGGTCGGCCAATAAATTTTATAAATAAACAAACAAAATTTACAGACCCCTCACATCCTCGACATAAACTGTTTCAACTCCTTCCCTCAAAACGAGGCTATAGAGCCCTGCACACCAGAACAACTAGACACAAGAACAGGTTTTTTTCTCAAAAGCCATCACTCTGCTAAACAAATAATTCCCTCAACACTGTCCAACTATTTACAAAGTCTGCACTACTATTACTATTAATCTTCTCATCGCTCCTGATCACCTTCCCTTCCCACTTGTGACTGTATGACTGCAACTTTGTCACTTGTATCCTTACCATTTATATTGACTGTTTCCCAGTATGATTTGATGGCTTATTGTACCCTATGACTATCATTAAGTGTTGTAACTTATGATTCTTGACTCTTGATGAATNCCCCCCCCCCCCACTTTCCTGAAAACCCTCCATTCTCTTCCAAACCCAGAAAAATTCAACCCGGTGTTCATCGGCAACGACAGGTACGCAAGCTGGAGGACAGGGCCGTACAACAGCGCATCCTGGAATCGATACACCACGTACCTGCCACGGATCCCCAGGGTAAGCCACACTCACACCAGGGCAAGTTATCTCCAGAGGTGGAGAAGAGGTTAAGATACAGCTGGGGGTGCAGGGTGAAATCTTCTCCTGGGGAAGGGATGAAATGCAACGCATAGGAAATTTCCCCACCTAATTGTCCTTTAGGCATAGCTCCAGGTGTCCCAAAAATGCTTTTTTTTTTTTCAAGAGGCAACTGGACTTCTTAGATTTTCTTTGAAGATATTTCGCTTCTCATCCAAGAAGCTTCTTCAGCTCTGACTGGATGGTGGGGAAGGGAAGGATTTATATTCCTTGAAGACAGCTGGTCATTTGCCTCCTTTTGGAGAGTTGTTGAGGCCACCTGGAGGTTTATCTGTAGTCCTCAGGATCACCTGAATTGTGTTCCTGGTTCCCGTAGTCTGCAATTTTTTTCTCTGGAAATCCACTCCTACTTCCACACCATTTAAAGGCTATTCATCCCAAATTGTATAGATAAACATCTATAGAGTTTCTTGGTCATCCAAGTCATGGTTGTACCAAAGGACATTTTTTTCCAGAGGCAACTGGTTTTTCTTTAAAGACATTTCACTTCTCATCCAAGAAGCTTCTTCAGCTCTGACTGGATGGTGCAGAATGGAAGGATTTATACTCCTTCCAGACAGCTGGTCATTTGCATCCTTTTAGAGGGTTGTCGAGGCCACTTGGAGGTTTATCTGTGTCCTCAGGGTCACCTGGGTAGTTGCAAATGATTCCTGTAGTCATTTCCATAATGGATTTCCAGAAGAAAACAAATGCAGACTCCAGGAACCAAGTCGAAGACTATTTGTATCCTGTTTTGAGCTCGGATTTAATTGCTGAAATATTTTGTTTGTAAACTCCCAACATTAGAGGAGTGGGCTGTGCAAATTTTAATGACATCCCATTTCAAAAAGGGAATGAGCTGACCGAGGAATTCTGGGAGTTGAAGTCCACCCATCTTAAAGTTCTTGAGATTGACAAATACTGACTTAAACTTAAGGCTGGACTCTATTACTAATCTTTTCAAGTTCTTCTCTGGAGCTATTGCTGTCCATCTTCTTTCCAGCAGAAATGAACTTACCTGTTGCAAATTTGCCTTTCAGGAGGCTGGCATGGACGCCATTTTGCGTGGGATGCCCATGGAGTACCCTCCAAAACCCGAGCGACTCAACAATTACGGTACCACTTTCTGAAGCTTCCCACACTCACCCCCAATGTAGGGATAAGAAAAGCTAGGCAATCTGGGCTATGAGGGGTCCTTGATGCTCTCTGAGCTTGGCTGTTTTCTTGCAGATGTTTCATGACCCAACTAAGTAATGTCATCAGTGCTAGAAGGCATGTAGAGATTTGTAAAGTGGTGGTGGTGGTGGTGGTGGTGGTGGTGGAGGGGGGAGGAGGAGGAGGAGGAGGAGGAGGAGGAGGAGGAGGAGGAGGAGGAGGAGGAGGAGGAGGAGGAGGAGGAAGGAGGAATGATGATGACTGTGGGGTCTTTGGTCCTCTCTGAGCTTGGCTGTTTTCTTGCAGACATTTCATGACCCAACTAGGTAACATCATCAGTGCCAAAAGGGAGTGGGCTTTGCTCTCTGATTGTATACAAGCCCCTTCCAGCAGTGATGATGTTCCAAATTAGGTCATGAAAGGTCTGGAAGAAAACAATCAAACTCAGAGAGCATCAAGAACCCCACAGTTCCTCCTCCTCCTGCTCCCTTTTCCCCTCTGCTCCCCCTGTCCCTTCCCTTCCTCCTCCTCCTCCCCCCCCTCCTTCTCTTTTTCAACCCTGAACTATAAATATTCTCCTTTATTGGTAATCTGAAAACATTGTTTTGAAGTCTTGAGCCTCAGGTTGCTATCACTTCAGGTCTGGTGAATTTTAGGGGACAGGAAGCTAAAACATGTAAAGAATGGTTGCAGGAACTGGATATGTTTACTTTAATGAAAAGAAGGACTAGTGGTGACACGATAGCAGTCTTCCAGTATTTGAGGGGCTGCCACAGAGAGGAGGAGGGGGTCAAGCTATTCTCCAAAGCACCAGAAGGCAGGACAAGAAGCAACAGCTGGAAACTAATCAAGGAGAGAAGCAACTTAGAACTAAGGAGAAATTTCCTAACAGTGAGGACAATTAACCAGTGG
This sequence comes from Laticauda laticaudata, assembly GCA_004320025.1. Lineage (NCBI taxonomy): Eukaryota > Metazoa > Chordata > Lepidosauria > Squamata > Elapidae > Laticauda > Laticauda laticaudata. The sequence continues at coordinate 55,418 of BHFT01019903.1, forward strand.
AACAGCATTGTGGCTGCTCCATCACTGCAGGTTTTAAAGAAGAGACTGGACCGCCATTTGTCTCAATTGCTATAGGGTTTCCTGCTTGAGTCAGCGGTTGGACTAGGAGACCTCAGAGGTCCCTTCCAACTCTGTTATTCTGGATGTTGAGTCCTCAAATTTTGCATTCTGAGAAGCGGAGCTTCCTGAGTCAATCAGAATAGATGTTGGAGTGTTTACAGGGTGACTACTATTGTGAGACAACCCAGGAGCAAACACAGGACACAGAGGCTTTGTCTTTTAACAGTGGTTTATATGCAAGACTACTACATACATACATGTGTCAGGCAAACGCCAGGCAATCAATCAATCTTGAACTCTACATGGAGAACTACAATGGAGATAGAACATGAGGAGAGAGAGAGAGAGAGAGAGAGATGCCCTCACATGGCCTCCCTTATATAGACAGCTTCTTAAAGTGGCAGTACCCTGCTAACTCATCCTCAGTTCATCATCTTGGCTTACAGCCTGACAGCAGCTGGTCAACTATTAAATCTTCAAAATCCACTCTGTCTTCCGGATTTGACCGGCTTCTGAAAAGTTGCAACATCAACATGCCTGGTCTAAATTTTCAGCCCTTAAGATATTTTGATGGCTTGTTCCTGCTGCTGGGTAGTTATAGCTGTTATAGAATAGAATAGAATAGAATAGAATAGAATAGAATAGAATAGAATAGAATAGAATAGAATAGAATAGAATAGAATAACAGAGCTGGAAGAAATCTTGGAGGTCTTCTAGTCCAACCCCCTGATAAAGCAGGAGACCCTAAACCATTTCAGACAAGTGGCTGTCCAGTCTCTTCTTAAGAACTTCCAGGGATGGAGCACCCACAACTTCTGGTGGCAAGCTGTTCCCCTGGCTGATTGTCCTCCCTGTGAGGTTGCTTCTTGAACCCGCTGCCGATGGACCAAGCATCTCTCAGTTCTGCCTTCTAACCCTCCTTTCTTTCTGACCTCTTTTCTCCAGAACGGGAAGTCGTGGTCAACATGTTGAACAGCTTGTCTCGGAAGCAACTTCCGTATGTTCGGCATCAGTACCCCATTCCAGGCCGGATGCCCTACCAAGGCTACTACAGCCCTTGCACCGGCCGCCATTACTGCTTGCGTGGAATGGATTACTACGTGGACGGAGCCCCCAGCACCGAGAGGCAGATTAGCCAGCTAGTTGAGAAGATTGTAAGGTTCGGAGGGTTTGGTCTGGCAGCTGCCTCTTCCTCCAACTCCTCCTGGGGGTCTTTTGGGGGGAGGGCTGAGTGGCTCGGACAGACCAATGGGGCACAGCAGTGACAGGTCTCTGGAGGCAGAGGGCAGGATGCCACCCTGGAGTTAGCATTAGGGTCCATAAGGTGGAGGCTTCAAGCTGGAGAGCAACCAGCTTTGGTGAAGTTCTCTCCAAAGTTTACAATTTTTAAGACTTTGGGGCTACAACTCCTAGAATTTCTCAGCTAGCCAGTCTGGTTGAGGAATTATGGGAGTTGAAGTCCACAAGTCCTAATGCTGTCAAATTTGGAGACCCCACCTTAAGGTCCATGGGCAGTTTTTTCTTGACCTCAGCAATGCTATGATGGGCAGACATGCTGGCGAGGAAATTCTGGGAGTTGAAGTCCATCAGTCTTAAATCATGCTGGCTGGAGAACTCGGGAAATTAAAATCCACCCACCTTAAAGCTTGCTGACTGGGGAATTCTGGGACTTGGAGTCCATCAGTCTTATATCATGCTGGCTGGAGAACTCTGGGAATTAAAATCCACCCATCTTAAAGCTATTTGGGGAATTCTGGGAGTTGGAGTCCACCACTCTTAAAGCATGTGAGCTATGCAATGCTAGATGTTGATGTCCACCCCATCTTAAAGTTGCTGAGGTTGAGAAATGCTGCCCCAGTCCTCCTGCACTCCTTCTTTCTTCAGAATTATATCCTCCCACTGCCCGAAAATGTTCTCTCACCAACAGTGGAGGTCAGCATTGTACTTCCGTTGACAAGAAGGAAGGCAAAATTCCTGCTACAGGAGCCCTGATTTCAAATAGCCAGCTGTTGTTCCTGGGATGAGAGCTCCTTCTGGTGTTTTTTCTCCACTTGAGGGGTTGTTGGGGGAGGAGGAGGAGGAGGAGGAGAAGGAAAAGGAGGAGAGGGAGAGGTTGCATTGAATTTCCTAAGCTGCTTCATGAAGAAATTTTGTAAAATGGTTTACAGCAATGGGTTCCATCTCTACATGCCAATTGACCCATCACAGGTTTTAAAAGAACATCTGCATGGATAGCAAAGGAAGCTTTATGAGAGAATCCACAATTTTAGTTGCTAAATAGCAACTGTGTGTCTTTTAAATAAAAGATTAATGGGGTAGATTTCATGAAGATCATGCTGGCTGGGGAATTCTGGGAGTTGAAATCCACACACCTTGAATTTACTAAAGTTGAAGAACAGTGCTGTATACTGTGGTCATATTTCCTTCCTACACAAACGGGGGGGGGGGGGGNGGGGGGGGGGGGGGGGGACAGAGACAGACAGAGACAGAGAAAGATGGAGTGAAAAATGGAGAGAGAAAGAGAGATGGAGAAGGGGAGAGATGGGAGAGAGAGACAGAGATGGAGACAGCAATGGAAAAAGAGAGATGGGGAGAGAAAGAGAGGGACAGAGAGATGGAGAGAGAGATGGAAATAGAAAGAGAGAGAGATGGAGAGAGAGACAGCAATGGAGAGGGATAGAGAGATAGCGAATGAGAGACACAGATGGAGAGATAGAAATGGAGACAGAAAAATAGAGAAGATGGAGACAGCAATGGAGAAAGAGAGACAGATGAGGAGAGACAAAGAGAGGGACAGAGAGATGGAAAGAGAGAGAGTGAGTAAAGGACAAAAAAGAGTGAAAGAGATGGAGAGAAATGGAGCAAGAGAAACAGATGGTGAACAGAGAGAGGGACTTGCATTTAGCACTGGAGGAAAAAACCCTTGCCTGTGGGGATTGAAACATACAAATGTTATTTTTTTCACCAACACCACAGAAACAGGTGGACATTCTCTGTGTTTACCTTGTTCTCCTTGTGTGCAGAGCACTCTGTCCTAACTTAAAAAAAAAGTAGGCTAAATTAAAAATTAACTCCAATGTCTACATGTCAGAGCTGATAAGCTCACTATGTCAGCGTCAGTTCCAAAGTCTGTGTTGTGCCTGTCTAAAGCTTACCAAAAATGGGAACAGAGGAAGGAAATACTAGATTGGCCATAAAGGGATTAGATATCCTGACATTCTTGGAAGAAAGAGGAATGCCATCCTGTTAAGCCAGTTCTTCGGAGCGAGACAAGATTCAGCAAATATTTCAGGAAGGCATTTGATAAAGTAGACCCCAACCTATTTCTTGGCAAGATAGGAGAATGTGGAATATTCCAGCAACTTTGCCACAGGTAGTCCTCGACTTACAACAGTTCATTTAGCGACTGTTCAAAGTTAGTTTATGTAACAAACGGGGCAAAAACAGTCCTAAAAAGGGGCAAAACTCACTTAACAGATGTCTCACTTTTAACGCTGTGTTTTGATCGATGCTTTTATTTTTATAGTGAGAGAAGCCCCTCAAAGAGGGCATATATGGCTCTCAAAAGTCACCATCTGCGAAGTGTTGGAAATGCCATCAGACACCTGGATCATTTTACTATATGTGGTGGACATGTGAGGAAGCTAAAAGATATTGGACTAAAAATACACATATGGTTGGAAAAAAAATAACAAAAACAGCACCTAGATTTAAAACCAGAGACATTTTTATTGGGAATTTTACCTGAAGGTTACAATAGAGAAGTGACATACTTGATTATTAACTGCAGCTAGAATTCTATTTGCTTAAAATTGGGAAAATGAGAAAACTCCAATGGAGGAGGAGGTGATTAAGAAAATAATGGAATTTGCAGAAATGAGCAGATTAACATTAGCAATTAGAGAGCAAGAAGAAAAAAGAGTATTATAAGATATGGGGTTTATTCTATCAATGGTTAAATAGAAAAGTAGGAAATTGAAGTATATTATAGTAATTATGATATGTTATAACTGATTATCTTTAAATAAAATAAATAAATAAATAAAAATATAATATGAATAAAAATTAGTAAGAATTGAGATGTGCTCTAAAGGATAATATGGAGTTGAAATTAAAGTCTAATGATTGTATAGTAATATAATATGATATGGAAAGTTAATTAATGCAATATAAATGTAAAAACCTATAGATATTGTGCACAGGATATATGTACTAACCAACACATTGTATAACTGAAAGGTTTTATTTGTTGTTTTATGTTTATGTTTGTTGTTAAAAATAAAAAACTTTTTATTTTATTTTTTTAAAAGTCACCATCTGGCTCCAGGGCTGCCAACACAGCTTCGGATGTCTGTGGCAGGGGTGTCAAACTCGCCACTGCGCAGGCTGGATGGGTCATGCGCTGCCCATGCTTACCCCAGTTTAGCGAGCTGGGGGGGGGGAAGGTTGCAATAACGACCATGTGACGATGCGAGTTTGACACCCCTGGTTTATGGAGATCCTCAGTCATCCAGGTCATGGTTATCCCAAAGTTGCTTTTTTTGCACAAACAGAGGCAACTGGAAATAGTTGGGCACAGTTTCACCCCCTGTTCTGACCAACCGGGTTCCCAAAGGAGCAAACACAGACAAAGGCAGCATCCCCCACCTTTTAAGGTTTAATATCAAATTCTGTTCTCAAGGCTGCTTTCCACTCATTAGCTCCGACAAAGAAGGAGCCTTGCCAAGTTCTTTGTCAAGGCTGCCAAAACCCAGAGATAAGAACTAATTTGCAAGATTCTCCAAACACCAACTAAGATGTCACCAGTTGAGCTTAAAAGCTTCTTTGCTGTCTGCAAAGAACGCTTTTCCAAACCTGGCTTTATCCTCTTGAGGAAGGGCCATTGCCTTGCAGCCTTACTCCCGAGTCGCCTGTGCTGCTGTAATTGTTCTTTCCTCCAAACAATCCTTCATGCATGTGCACTTGGCACAGGCTCCTCGGGAACCTCCTCATTGCTGCTGCCAGCCCCCAATCTTCTGAAGGCAGCAGTCCACTCCCGATGGTCCCGGCCCTTCATCAGGTTCCTTGCTCTCCTCAGCCATCTGCACCTGCTGCCAACTAGCCACAATACCGCACAGGTTCAGAAGCCCCCCTAGCCCCAGTCACAACTCAGTCACCCAAGAGAGTAGGCAACACTGTGTGTGTCTAGTCTAGTGACACTTCTGATCATGTTCCTTTCCCTCCTTTTGTCTTCCAGGAGTTTCCCATACTACGACCACCAGGTGGACATGATGCTCTGTGCACGGTTGCCAAGCCTGCCTCCATCTTTCCCGTATATGAACCTTAAGTAAGGAAATCCAAAACTTGCATTGAAAAAAACAAAACTGCCCTATATAATGAAGCGCAGCGGTCCCCAACTGTTGGTGAGGGAGGGAGAAGGAAATGGTTCGGAGGGGGGGACAGGCACACACACACACATGTACAGCTCCATTTGCACGAGCAGCAGGCATTTGCACACGCACATGGAGCTGGGCAAGAAACAATGAATGGAATTTAATCAAGGGGAGAAGCAACCTGGAATTAAGGAGAAATTTCCGAATTGTGAAGACAGTTAACCAGTGGAGCAGATTGCCACCAGAAGTTGTGAATGCTCCAGCACTGGAAGTTTTTAATTAGGTTTGCCTGAAGTGGTGTACGGTTTTCCACCTAGGCAGGGGGTTAGACTAGAAGACCTCCAAGGTCCTTTTCCAATGCTATTCTGTTATTTAATGGGTGGAAGCTTCTCAGTGGGATCTTCAACCTAGAATTAAGGAGAAACATCCTGACAGCGAGAACAGTTAACCAGTGGAGCTACTTGGCCAAAACCAGATCCGCTTAATGGCAGTGCATTTCACTTAACAACGGCAGTAACTTGCTCAACCACTGCTGAGGGAAAGAAAAGTAAAAGCAGGCATGGCTTAATCAATGCCTTGCTTAACAGTAGAAATTCTGATCGCATTTGGGACCATAAGTCAAGTACTCCCCATGGGAACAGGCCCCAGGGATGAGATGGAGGCCCTGTCAGAATAGAATAGAATAGAATAGAATAGAATAGGAATAAGAATAAGAATAAGAATAAGAATAAGAATAGAATAGAATAGAACAGGCATAGGCAAAGGCATAGGCAAAGGCATAGGCATAGGCATAGGCATAGAAATAGAAATAGAAATAGAAATAGAAATAGAAATAGAATAGAATGAAGAATAGACTAGACTAGGCTAGCTAGAATAGAATAGAATCAGGAAAGAATAGAAATAGAAATAGAATAGAAATAGAATAGAATAGAATAGAATAGAATTGGACGGGACCTTGGAGGTCTGCTCAGACAAGAAACTCTACATCACTTCAGACAAATGGTTCTCCAACATCTTTAAAAAACTGTCCAGTGTTGGATCATTCACAACTTCTGGAGGCAACATTGTTCCACTGATTAATTGTTCTTTTGAGGAGTTGTGCCTGGTTTAACAAAACTGGCTAAGAGGAAATTTACAATATGCTTCCCAAGTTAAAATTAATTGGCTTGCCCAGTTAAATTACAACAGGGCTTGCCCAACCTTGGCAATTTTCAGGCTCGTGGACGCCAACTCACCGCAAAACCATGAGGACTAGTAACATGTCCTCAAAATTAAAATAGAGAGGAAGGGTGAAATTAATTAATGCCGGGACCTCCACAGACAAAAAGCCCCCTTGTCTGAAATGGTATAGGCCCATTGCCATGATAGGGCCGTGATGGCAAACCTATGCCATGCGTGCCGGAAGTGGTATACAGAACCATCTCTCCAGGCATGCCAGCCATTGCCCATTGATCTTCCAGGTTGCGGTGCACATTGGTCTTCACGCGTGTGCGAGCACTGGAAATCGGAAAAGCAGCTCCAGTTGTGTGCATGCACACCGACCACTTGATCTTCCAGTTTCCAACATGCATACATGCACAAAGACCAGCTGGCTGGCATGCAAATGTACGTTAGAAATTGGTCTTCACATGTACATAAGTGTTAGAAGCTGGAAGAGCAGGTGGCTGGTACACATGCATGTGCCAGGAGCTGCTCTTCTGGTTTCCAATGCATGCGCATTTTGGCACTCGGTCCCTTTTTGTCACGCACACATGCGCTCCTGTTCCAGCTCTTGGTGCCGAAAAGGTTAACTACCACTGCCATAGGGTCTCCTGCTTGAGCAAAGGGTTGGACTAGAAGACCTCTAAAGGTCCCTTCCAGCTCTGTTATTCTCTTAATCAGTGGAAAGTTTGCCTCCAGAAATTGTGAGGGCTCCATCGCTGGAGGTTTTGAAGCCATTTGTCTGGAAGAGCAGGGGGTTGGACTAGATGACCTCCAAGGTCCCTTCCAACTCTGTTATTCTGATGACTTAGATTAGATGGGGCATGTAAGGGGCATGCATAAGTGCACCATTGTGCCTCCCATCCCTGTCCTATTGTCCCCATTTATTTGTACCTATTTCCTGTATTCTTCCTCATGTTTATACTTACACCTATTATCTTGTAAGCAGTTGACAAATCAAATAAATAAAATAAAAAAGAAGGAAGGAAAGAAGGAAGGAAGGGGAAAGGAAGGAGAACAGGGAAGGAAGGAAGGAAAGAAAGAAAGAAAGGAGAGAAAAGGGAGGGAGGGAGTGGGAGAGAGGAAGGAAGGAAAGAAGCAAGATAGGGGAAAGGAAGGCAAACTGGGAAGGGGAAGGAAGGAAGGAAGGAGAGAAAAGAATAGAGGGAGGAGAAAAAAGGGAGGGAGAAGGAAGGAAGGAAGGAAGGAAGGAAAGGAAAGGAAAGGAAAGGAAAGGAAGGAAGAAAATACTCATTCCTAAGAGGTCTGTAAGGGGCATGCATAAGTGCACCATTGTGCCTCCCGTCCCTCTCTTGTTGTCCCCATTTATTTGTACCTATTTCCTGTATTCTTACTCATGTTATACTTAAACCTATTATCTTGTGAGCGGTTGACAAATCAAATAAATGAATAAAATAAATAGATCGAATGTTGGAATGTTCTGGCATGATGGAGGTCTGGAGAGGCAGCCCTGGTGGGTTTTGCTGGGGATGCTAATTCTCTTTTCTCTCCTTGCAGGTGGGACACAAGTCACTTTAAGAGGTCTGGAGGGCCGGAGAGGGACAGCTATATAATTCATCCTGAGTTTGTTTCAGAGGCTTATCCCACTCCGCCATGTTGGTATTAAGAGAGTCGAGAGAGACTGCCATTAAAAAGGTGCCACTGGTGACGAACTATGCCGTGGGCTCGGTTGAATTCTCTTTCCCCCATAACACCACCACCAAAAAGGCAGAGGGCCAAAGAAACATGTCTTTGTGCGGCCCTTGGTGCTCTCTGAGCTTGCTTGCTTTCTGACAGACGTTTCATGACCCAGCTAGGTAACAGCATCAGTGCTCAAAGGGAGGGGGATTGCTCTCTGTTTATGTACAAGGGGTGTCCCCTATCAGCATTGGTGAGAGTATTTTTGGTGGTTCCTTGATTGGACTGTGGTCTTATCTCTGTTGTGGCCTGTTGGCTGCCAGTCTCTCCAGCAGCCGAATTGGAGGAGGAGGAGGAGGAGGGGCGAGGGGAGGGAGGAGGAGGAGGAGGGGGAGGGGAAGGAGAGGAGGAGGGGGAGGCAGCATGGGAGTCAGAGCCAGCATCAGGGCAACCTGGGAGCTCCCAGGGGAAGGGGGAATGGAGCTGGCAAAGAGAGAGAGAGGGAGGAGGAGGGAGAGAGAGAGAGAGAGAAAGAGAGAGAGAGAGAGAGGGGGAGCCTGGGCATCCATCAGCCCTCAGATGGAGAGTCAAGAGCCTGCAGGACTGGAGGTGGCTGATGAGGAAGAGGAGGAACAGAACAGCTGGGCCCAGTGCCTGACACACGGATCTGCAGAAGGCAGAGGAGAGGAGAGCAGTGGAAATCTATGGGCTGGTCCTTGGGACGGACGAGCCCCCGCTGCTGGCGAAGCCCCACCCTAACTATGGGAATCAAAGGCGGGGGTGGAGATGAATAGATCTGGCAGACTACTATTCCTCTTCTGGACGGTCCGACTTGTTAGCCCGCGGTGAGAGAGAAACTTTTTGCCGGGGCTCCGAATAAAGGAATCTCTGAGTTCGCTCCAGAGGATTTGTTGTGTTTGGGGAACTGGGTCAGAACAGTCTCACAATCATCCAATCAAGGAATCATCATCACCTAACCAATAGTTGGGTCATGAAATGCCTGCAAGAAAACAACCACAGCTAAGAAAACACTAAGGACTGCATAGTACTTCCTCCTCCTCCTCCTCCTCCTCCTCCTCCCCACCACCATCACAAATCCTTTCTAGCACTAATGACGTTACCTAGTTGGGTCATGAAACGTCTCCAAGCAAACCACCAAGCTCAGGGAACATCAAGAATTGCAGTCCTTCCTCCTCCTCCTCCACCTCCTCCTCACCACCACAACCACCATGACAAATCCCCCTCCCTTCTGACATTGATGATGTTACCTAGTTGGGTCATAAAACGTCTTCAAGAAAACCACCAAGCTCAGAGAGCACCAAGAACTCCACAGTCCTTCCTCCTCCCCCCTCCTCCTCCTCCTCTTCTCTGCCAACCCCCACTCCTTTCTAGCACTGCTGATGTTACCTAGCTGGGTCATGAAACATCTGCAAACTCACACAACACCAAGCTCCCCGGTTCAAGCCTGAGCTACAAAGATTCTTTTCCATTGGACTATTTTTTTCTAGCTAGCAATGGGGAGGGGAGAAACCCTCTCCTCCCCCAGCACCAACCCCGGCCTTCACCTCTTGCAAAACAGGATGCAACCTAAGTGGAATTTTGCTTCTCCGAGCACCACACTTAATCCCTGTTTTTAAGGCTTAGAGACGGTTGGAAAAATCATCTGAATTGCCTCTCTCTGTTTAATTTTTTCCCCCTTAAAAACCCTCTTTATCTGGAAAACAAGCCTTAAAGAAATGCAACTCGAGGCCCGACAGGTGGTCATAAAGAGATTGCAATTTCAGGACCGATTAAGAAAGAAGAAAAAAATCCACTTAACGCACACCGATACAAGCCATAAAATCCGAAGGAGCTGGGGAAACAGGCTAGTCTAAAGGTTGTTAAAAACACAGCACGGAAGGAAGGGCAGTTCAACATCAGAGGACTCAGCAGTGTGTGTGTGTGTGTGTATGTGTAGGGAAAAGCTCATAACACATGTGACAATCCATGCAAAGCGGTCTCACCATCCATCCACCTTCAGGGTCATTAAAAGATCTAACAGGATGATCAAAAGAGCACACGTTATGTACACACAACATGCACAAACATACAAATACATTTTATTTTATTTTAAATTTTATTTTTAGCGTTGACTCCTGGCAATGGCCTGGCCTGGCCTCTTGGCAAGGTTTTCTTGGCAAGGTTTTTTTTGACAAGTGGTTTCGCAATTTAGCCTTCCTTCCCAGGGTTGAGAAATGAAGGACCGACTGGTTCTTGTTCGCTTATTTACTTATTTGAGTGAAGTTATTGTTGACTTTGTTCTTGCAAGGGCCTGAGGCTTCGATCAAAGCTTGTATGTAAACAGGGGATTAAAAAAACACCCAGCACACAAATCACACTTTGTAAACCACACGACAATGGTGGCTAACCTTATTGGGCTCCTATGCCAAAAATTGCGTGCGCACGTGCCGCATGCCAACACCCAGAAGGCAAATGTGTGTGGGCCCTCCCAATGCCCCCTGAGCATGCGCACACAAGTCTCCCCCCCTGCTACCACCCCCTTACCTGCACTGTACTTCTCAGCTGATTTTCAGCCCGTTTGAGGCCTTTTTCAGCTTCCCAGAGGCTCGAGGAAAGCCTCTGCAGCCTTTGTAGGCCGAAAAATGGGCCCGTTTCGTGTTCTGGAAATACAGGAAGTGATGAAACAGGCCTGGTTTTGGCCTACAAAGGCTGCAGGGGCTTCCCTCGAGCCTCTTGGAGGCCGAAAAAGGCCTCAAATGGGCTGAAAATCAGCTGGGAGATGCAGTGCAGGTAAGTTTGCCTCGTGTTCCCGCACAAATGGCTCTGTGTGCCACCTGTGGTACACCTGCCATAGGTTCGCCTGGCTGTAAATCAGAAGGCGTCTGACGACAAAACTCATTTTTATCAAAAGGCACAAGCTTGGCCTTCCAATTTTGGGCTTCCAGTTCTCTCCTCCTACTCAGTTCTGCAAAATTGCTATTAAAGGTTACCTCCTTAGAAGTACCCATTGCATCTTAGAAGAGACAGTCTTCGCAAACCCTGAATCCTGGTTGGATAACAAGAAAAAAAATCAAAGAGTTTGTTAATACAGATATATTAATAAAGTTCCCCAGAACACACCCAGCCCACAACCAATGTGAGGAAAATACAAAGTGCCAGGCATGAAGCCATGATGCAAATCTTCCATTATATGGATGAGGTTTGCCAGATATTTTGTGTGTGTGTGTGCGCGCACACACACACACACACACACACACGTGCGTGCATTTAAAATGAAACATTTCTTGTTTATGAAAAGTAGTTGAGGAATCAAGATAACCAAGAAGTATCAAGCCTTCTTTCTTTCTTCTCTTTTTCTTCCTTTCTTTTTGCCTTTTTTTTCTTTTTCTTTCTTCCCCTTCCTCCCTCTTCTTTCTTTTCCAATCTTCCTTCTTTCTTTTTCTCTGCTTTTCTATTTTTCTCTTTCTTTTTCTTTTTCTCCCTTTCTTTATTCTTCCTTTCTCTCTTCCTTTCCTTTCTCCCTTCCCTCTTTCCCTCCCTTTCTTTTGTCTTTTCCTTCCCTTTTCCTGTTTTTCTGGTTTCCTTTTTTTTCTTTTCTGCATCTTTTCTTTTTTTTCTTCCTTCCCTCTTTTTCTTTCTTATTTTCTTTTTCTTCCTTTTTTCCTTCTTTCTTCCTTCCCTTCCTCCCTTTTCTTTTTCTCTTCCTTTCTTCTTTCTTTTTCTCTCCTTTTCTATTTTTCTTTTTCTTCCTTTATTCTTTCTTTCTTCCTTTCCTTTCTTCCCTCCTTCCCTCCCTTTCTTTTTTGTCTTTTCCTTCCTTCCTTTTTTCTGTTTTTCTCTTTTTCTCTTTCTTTCTTTTCTTCCTTGCCTCTTTTCTTTCTTTCTTTCTCTTTTTTCTTTCTTTCTCATTTATTTGCATGGCACCTCTATTATCCTGTTTACAAATAACTCACAGTCTCCAGGTGATTGGCTGGAAGTCAATGCAGCTGGATTTCATGGCTAAGGTGGCACTAGAACTCAGAGTCTGCTCCTGATTGATTGGCCCAAAGTCACCCAGCTGGCCTTCAGGCCTGAGGCCGGAGGAGAACTCCCTGTCTCCCGCTCTTTCGCTTGGTACCTTAATCCCGAGACCAAACTGGCATTGTATGTCTCTCTTCCACCTCTCCAGCTCCCAGCACAGACTTTAGTATGATGAAGTTTTCCCGAAGCTGGAGCTTTGCTGGGAAGCTGCCAACTCATTCCCGGGCACCGTGGTGGTTCTAGTTTGTAGCCTGGTGTCTTCCCCTCAAGGTGCTTTTTGCTTTTCTCTTTAACTCTGCACCAGGATTTTCCACAGCTGGCAATGCTAAGACACACGGACTTCAACTCCCAGAATCCTCCCAGCCAGCACGCTTTAAAATGGGTGANTCCCAGAATCCTCCCAGCCAGCACGCTTTAAAATGGGTGAGCTTCAACTCCCAGAATTCCCCAGATAGCTTGATTTAAGATGGGTGGACTTCAATTCCCAGAATCCTCCCAGCCAGGATGTTTTAAGATGAGTGAACTGCGGGTTTCTGGGAGTTGAAGTCCACCTGGTCTTTTCAAGTTGCCAAAGTTGAGAAACCCACCTGCTTGAGTGGGGGGTGGACTATAAGACCTTCAAAATCCCTTCCAGATCGGGAATGGGACAATTAATAAATATGCTTTAAATCAGGGGTATCCAACTTTGGCTGTTTTAAGGCCTGTGGACTTCAAGTCCCAGAATTCTGTCTTGAAAGTTGCTTCGGTCGGACATCCCTGCCTTAAATCATCCAGTTTTAGGGCTGATGGTGACATTTTGCTTCTTTTTTTCCCCTTTTTCTCTTTTTGGTTTCCACGTTGTACAACTCCTCCCCGCCAGCCTTTTCCTTTCCAGAGACGGACTACTTTTTGCAAGCGACAAAACCTCGGTTCTCAATTCACCCGGGGGGAAAAAAAAGTTCAAGTGGCATTTCAGACGACCCTGCGTGACCCGAAAGTTTATTTTAAAGCACGTGTGAACACGGGGCCGGCAGGCAATAAAAAGTTTGCAGTGATGCCTCGGGTGTATTTCCACACACCCCCTCAAAAAAAAAAGAAAAAAAAGAAAGTCTGGATCCCTTCGGGATTGAATGAATTAACCCAGGATTGATGGATTGATTTGCAGCGGATCGGATGCAATTACAGTCATACCTGGCGGGGCAAGGTAAGCCTTTCCTGCTCTCCAGGGAGGCGCCGGGTAGACTGCTCCTGCCTCGGGAGGCTCCACATTTAGGGGGGGGGAGAGAGAGGGAGAGAAAGAGCGAGCAGCTGAGTTGCGGGCTGAGGCTGCTTAGAAGCAGCCGACTCCCCCGCCCTCCCTCCCTCCCCCCAAGTTCCCCCGGCTGGGCAAAATAACCCTTGTTGCGAGTGAAGCCGGCGCCGGGTAGACTGCTGCTGCCTCGGGAGGCTCCACATCGGGGGAGAGCGAGCGAGAGGGCCGGTCTCAGGCAGCAGCTGAGTCCCGGCACCTCGGGCTGCTCCCCACCCACCCACCCCCGCCGCAAAACTACAACTCCCAGAGTCCTTTTCCTTCCTTCCCTCCCCCCCCGCCACCTCCGCGACCTGACGAGCAGCGCCGCGGAGCCCCCGCCGCCTCCCGCGGCCGCAAACGGGGCCCGGGCCGAGCTGGGGAGGGTCCCGCGCAGCCCCGCCTCGGCCTCCGCCTCCTCCGCCTCCTCGCCTGCCCAGCGCCTGAGTCCGGGCCGGGCACAAACAAGCCGAGCTCGGCGCTCACCTGCGGCCCGCCAGCAACCAGCAGCGCCGCCCGAGCCAGGTGAGCGCAGGTGGGTCTGGGGACGGGGCGGGCTGAGCGGGGGAGCAGCGAGGAAGAGTCGGGGGTCCCGGCTTTGGGACGGAACCGGGGGGGGGGGCGGCGAGGAAGTTGCTCCGCTTCCCAAAAGTCAGTTTTTCTCCGGGAGGGTCTGGAGGGGGAAGGGGCTCCCTGCACACACCACACACACACACACACACACACACACACACACCACAGATACACAAGCATACAGAGAGAGAGAGAGAAGCGGTGTGAGAGATACACCCATCACACAAGGCAGTTGACAGCCAAAGACACACACAGAAAGACAGAAAGGCTCAGACAGATACAGACTCACAAAAACACAACACACAACACAGATACACAAGCATACCAAAAGAGAGAGAGAGAAGCGGTGTGAGAGATACACACCATCACACAAAGGCAGTGACAGCCAAAGACACACACAGAAGACAGAAAGGCTCAGACAGATACAGACTCACAAAAACACAACACAACACAGATACAACAAGCATACAAAGAGAGAGAGAGAAGCGGTGTGAGAGATACACACCATCACACAAAGGCAGTGACAGCCAGGACACACACACAGACAGAAACACAACACAAGAGAGAGAAAGACAGGCACAAACAGATACAGACTCACAAACTGGCACAAACACAGAGGAGAGATAGATACACCAGAGACACACAAAGACACAAACACACACAGACACGCAGTGAGAGAGAGAGATACATACACAGAGTGACAAACACAGACTCACAAACACACACAAAGAGACAGAAACACGGGTCACACAAACGCTCACACAAGGGGGGAGAAAGTCTGAGCCACATAGACCCACACAGAGTCACCAACACACACACAAAGGCACTTACAAAGAGAGAGACAGACACACAACAGACAGTCAAATACATTGAAACACAGAGACACACAGCGCATGTGTGTCTGAGAGCAGAGATACACAGTGAGACAAACACAGCCAGACATGCATTCCACAAGGAGGAGACAGAGGCACGAAGACATACATAAACCACACAAACGCACCAAACACACACACAGAGCCACAAATATCCAGAGAAGACACATAGCGACATACAAACCAAACAGAAAGAGAGAGAGGAGAGAGACACAAACACACAGAACCTGAACATACACACAAGCACGGCCTCACCTTTGCTGCTGAGCAAGAAATGGGGCGCGATCCTATGGGATTCAGATAACCAGAGTTGGAAGGACCTTGTAGGTCATCTAGTCCAACCCCCCCATACCTAAGCAGGAGACCCTATACCATTTCTGACAAATGCCTGCTTGCTATCCCCCCCCTTCCCGGAACCAGGACACTCTCCTTGGAAAGGCAGCCCCCCCCCCCCCGGCTCCCCGGGAGAGAAGAAACTCGATCCGCCCCGTTTGGCTCAGCCCCCCCCCCAAAAAATCTCGCTCTTCCCTGGTGGGCTGGGCTGAATCCCCCTTCCCTCTGCTCTTGCACCGGGTTGAGAAACATTGGCTCTAAGGAAGCCTCCCTTCCCTGAAATTCGGGAGAAAACTGGGGGGGTGCAACTTAGGGGGGAGGGCCTCTTCTCAACCACACATTTGATGATTTGGAGGGAAGCAATTTTGGGAGGGGAGGAAGGGTCTACTTCCACCCCCCCCTTTTTTAAATGCCTATTGAGATGGGGGAGGGAAGGGGCTTCCAGGCCCCCCTACTCCTCCCAGCTGACTTCTAGTCTGGGGTACATAGTACCTAAAACAAAGAACGACAGAGTTGGAAGGGAATGTTTTGTGAGTATATTATACACCTGCTCTATAATCCTGTGGTCCTCCTTAGGCCAGGGGGGTCAAACTCAAGGCCCACGGGCTGGATCTGGCCCACAGGGTGCTTAAATCTGGTCCGCGGAGCCGGCCTGGAACCACTGAAAGGACCGGCCCGCGGTGCCTCTGCTGGCCAAACAGGCTGTGGGAAGGACGGGGTGCGTGCGGCCCAGTGGTGGCATTTGGNTGGCCAAACAGGCTGTGGGAAGGATGGGGTGCGTGCGGCCCAGTGGTGGCATTTGGCCGGTTTGGGCTGGTTTGAACAAACCGGCAGTAAAAAAACAAAAAACAAAATGCTTTTTCCGACGATCAGCAGTGCCGCATGATTTCGATTAGCTAGAAAGCAGGAAATCTAAATTTTGCACCACAGCTGATCCCGCCCCCCTCGTACTTACCTGAATCCCAGGAGGCAAAAAAAAAGGAAAAAAAAATGGGGCACGGGGTGTGTGTGTGTGTGTGTGTGTGTGTGTGCTGCGAAAGGAGGGGGAGAACCACATAGCCGTGGCCACCCAGTCCCATGACTACCTGGCCATGCTCACCTAGCCACACCTACAGACCCGGTAGTAAAAATATTTGAATCCCACCACTGGTATGGCCTGCGTGCGGCCTGTTTTCGGCCTCCATGGCCTCCTGTGGCCCGTTTCCAACCTTGGAGAGGCCCATTTTTGGCCGTGAGTGTTCCTGGAGGCCGAAAACAGGCCACGTAGGGGCCTCGCGGGGCCTCCACGGGGCTTTTTTTAGGCCAGCAGAATGCTGCTGGAGGCGTCCGTTCCATTTGCCCCCTTCACCTGCGCCCACCAGCCTGAGGAAGAGAACTACGATGCTGATCCAGTCCTCGAAGAAATCCAGGTTGACACCCTGTCCTAGATTTACATCTCCTGCCTGAGGAGCAGGTAGCGGCCACGGCCAGTAGCGCTTTGTCTTGGGTGCCACTTGTCCCCCCCCCCCGCTTACTCTTACTTTTCATTGTTTATTAGATTTGTCTGCCACCCATCTCGTCACAAGGTGAGGACCTTGCATGCCCTGGTCCAGAGGTGGCATTCATCCGGTTCTGAAGAACCGGTAGCAGAAATTTTGAGTAGTTCAGAGAACCGGCCAATCCCGCCTCTTGACTGGCCCCGCCCCCATCTATTCTCCACCTCCCATTGAGTCCCAGCTGATTGGCTGGGTCTTTTTGGGTTGCCCAGCACAGGAGAACGGAGCTGATAAGCAGGTCAGTGGGGTGGGCGAGTGGGAATAGGATTTTGCAGTATCCTTCCCCTGCCATGCCCACCAAGCCACGCCCATCAAGCCACGCCCATAGAACACCATACCCGCCAAGCCACGCCCACAGCTGATCAGCTGGGTCTTCTTTGGTTGCCCTGCACGGGAGAACGGAGCTGAAAAGCAGGTTAGTAGGGTGGGGAGGGAATGGAGATTTTGCATTAACCTTCCCCTGCCATGCCCACCAAGCCATGCCCACCAAGCCACGCCCACATAACAGGTAATAAAAATTTTTGAATCCCACCACTGCCCTGGTTCCTTCCAGATTGGACTACTGTATTGCGCTGTACATGGGGCTGCCCTTGAAGAGTATCCAGGAGCGTCAGCGGATGCAGAATGCAGCAACACACTCGGTTATGTGTGTTTTTGGCCGCTGTTCGTTCTCTGAGTTTGCCATTCAGCTCCTGGACGTCTCGTTGCCAAACTAAGTAACGTCTTCAGGCAGACTTGGAGTGAAGTGTCTCATTCTGTTTTTCTTCTGTTTACATGGGTTTCGAGTGGTGTTGTGGTCAATTGGTCCCTTGAACGGTTGTGAAATCCAAACTGGTAAGGAAGTGGTCAGTTCTGTGGCTGATTGGTCGTTTGGACGGTCTGGTTTCTTGTAGGTTCATACGTTAATCTGTTGATTGGTGGATCCGTTGGCGAATGCCAAGCTTTGATGAATTCGCTTTGATGAACTGGCGGGTTTTGGGGTTTCGTGCCAATCGAATTGGTGTTATTTGTTGTCGACGTGGCTCGGGGATTTCTGGTTAGGCCTCTTGACAGCCAGCTGGTGGTTGTGAATTGTGGTTTTTAATTGTCATCCTTCTATGTCCTCCAGAAGTTGTAAATGCTCCAATACTGGAAGTTTTAAAGTAGAGATTGGACAATCATTTGTCTGAAGTGGTGTAGGGTTTCCTGTCTATGCAGGGGGTTGGACTAGAAGACCTCCAAGGTCCCTTCCAACTCTGTTGTTCTGTTCTGTTCTATTCCATATTTCTATTCTGTTCTATTTTCTATTCTATTCTGTTCTGTTCTATTCTTCATTCCAATACATTCTGTTTGTACCAAGTATATGCACCAAGTCGAATTCTTTGTGCGTCCAATCACACTTGGCCAATAAAGAATTCTATTCTATTCTGTTCTATTCTATTCTATTCTATTCATTCCATTCCATTATTTATTCTATTATCTATTCTATTTTCTATTCTGTTTTCTATTCTGTTCTATTCTATACTATATTTTATTCTATTCTATTCTTTTCTATTCTATTTTATTCTTACTCTTCATCCTTTTATTCTACTCTATTCTGTTCCTATTCTTCATTCTTCATTCTATTTTATTCTATTCCTATTCTATTCCTATTCTTCATTCTTCTGATGATGTTACTTGGCCAATAAAGAATTCTATTCTATTCTATTCTATTCTATTCTTCTTCGTCATCCTTCTATTCTATTCTATTCTTCTTCGTCATCATTCTGTTCTATTCCTATTCTTCATTCTTCATTCTATTTTATTCTATTCCTATTCTATTTCTATTCTTCAGATGATGTTACCTTGTTTGAGTCATGAAAACACCCAAGCTCAGAAGGCACCAGGGAATTCCCAGTTCAACCCTGAGCATCACAAATCTTCCCTTCTCTTGGTAAAAGAGCACCTGTCCAGCAGGAAGATTTGGACAATGGGGCTGTAATTCCCGGCTTGTTCTGACAACCAGAAAAGGAAAACTCCTGAGTGCCCAGCAGGAGCGAATGGCATGCCGTTCCCTGCAGACTCTTGTCTCGGTCTAATTAGCTGTCCCAAGGGCTCAAGGACTGTAATGTGTTTTAATAGCTGGGCTGGGTGGCTGATATGCCTTTTAATCTGCCTGCCTGCCTGGCATACCCCTCCCAGCTCTGTAATTGCCATGGGGCTGCAGGAACAAAATGAGAAGAGGCTTTTGCTCTTCAGGCTGCAATTCCTCTCTCTGATTCAGGGGGCTGGGAGGGAGGGGAGGGGAGAAGCCCTCTTCCATGTGGGATCCTGTCCTCCGAGAGAGTGAGGACTGATTAGAATCAGAATTGAATAAGAAGAGGGGTAGAGCAAAGCAGAACAGAAATAGAGAAGAGAAGAGAGAATGCAAAGAATAGAACAGAACAGGAGAGGAGAGGGAGGAGAGAAAGAGAAGAGAATGCAAAAGAAGAGAAGAGAGAAAAGAATGCAGCAGAATAGAATAAAGGAGTAGAGAAGACAATGCAAAATAATAGAACAGCAGAGGAGAGGAGAAGAGAAGAAAAGAAGAGAATGCAACAGAATAGAATAGAGGAATGAAGACTAGACTAGGAATAGAATAGAATAGAATAGAACAGAATAGAACAGAATAGAATAGAATTCTCTATTGGCCAAGTGTGATTGGACACACAAGAAATTTGTCTTTGGTGCATAAGCTCTCAGTGTGCATAAAAGAAAAAATAAAATACATTCATCAAGAATCATAAGATACAACATTTAGTGATGGTCATAGGTTACTAATAAGCAATCAAATCATACTAGGAAACAAAAACAATATAAATTGTAAAGATACAAGCAACACGGTTATAGTCATAAGTGGGAAGAGACAGGCGATAGGAAGGATGAGGAGAATAATAGTAATATAGTCTTACGAAGTAGTTTGACAATATTGTGGGAATTAGTTGTTTAGCAGAGAGATGGCTTTTGGGGAAAAAAACTGTCCTTGTGTCTAGTTGTTCTGGTGTGCAGGGCTCTATAGTGTTGTGGAAGTTGAAACAATTTATGTCCAGGATATGAGGGGTCTGAAGGTCCTTTGGAGATTCAGCAAAACCAATAGAAAATGGGGCGGGGGGAGGCAGTGGGCTCTGAAGGGTCTGTGCAACATTCAATTCGTGATTTTAAGTCTATTACCTGCACCTCTGTAACTGTCTGGTTTGGCTCTGCAACACAACAAGAACAGAAACAGAGTACAGAGAGTAATTAGGACTGCAGAAAAAACAATTGCTACCATCGAGGACCTGTATAATACTGCACGAATCAAAAAGAGGGCTGTGAAAATATCTACACACCCCTCACATCCTGGACATAAACTGTGTTTCAACTCCTTCCCTCAAAACGATGCTATAGATGAGTGATGGCTAATCTTTTTGGGCTCCTGTGCCGAAAATTGCGTGTGCACTCACACGCTCACACTCACATGCCAGCACCTAGAATGCAATGCACTGCCCCCGCACATGCATGTGCAGTCTTCCCACACCCCACCCCCTTACCTACACTGCTCATGTATGTGCCTACCAGCTGGTTTTGGGGGCCTTTTTTGGCCTCCTAAAGACTTGAGGGAAGCCTCTGCAGCCTTTGGAGGCCGAAAAATGGGCCCGTTTCATCACTTCTGGTATTTCCACTTAATGACTGCCACAAAGAAGCTGGCAAAATCAGGCGTGGTGCTATGGTGACCTGTTTAATGATCCCTTCTCCCCTTCCAACTCTGTCATTCTTTTAATCAATAGAAGGGCCTTCTTCCAGAAGTTGTGGGTGCTCCAACAGTGAAGATTTTTAAGGACAGCCAGTGAAATGAATAGGGTCTCCTGCTTGAGAAAGGGGTTGGACTAGAACACCTCCAAGGTCCCTTCCAACTCTATTGCATTCTATCCATTAGGTTGAGTCCTTCCTAAATTTCTTCCTCCAACTGTTGAGTCACTGGGGGCTCCTGCCTCTCTTCTCTAATTGTCTCCCAGGCAGCCTGTCTTCCTTTCTTCCCCCCAAGGCCATTTCCACATTCCTTTACAGCCTCCGTCACCTCAAAGCTGAACCCGGAAACCCTTCGAGGCAGCAAAACAGGTGGCTGTGTGCGGCTGGAAAGACACACCTTGAAGCCACAGCTTGCTTCCCTGCCTGTGGTCTATTTTTCCCGCAAAGATGCTTCACAGCGTGGGTTGCGATTGTGTCTTCGCAGAGCCAGCCTGCAAAAGCTGCAGAATCCACCTGGTGTGAAACAGACGCGGCTTAGCTAATTTGATCAAACCTCGCCTGCTCGTCTTTTCCTGGCCACCCCCGCGATTTTTTTATTTTTTTTTTAACTTCTTCCAGGCTGGAACACATTTTCTCCTCTTTCTCCTTCCGAAATTTCCTTTCTCATTCATTCGTTCTTTTCCAGAATTTGGACAAAGGGGTCAGATGACAATTTGGACAAAGGGGTCAAATCACAGTAGCCGGTGTGGTTTCGCCATCAGTGGTTGGTCACCATTCTTCCAATTTCACAATTTAGTGTGCAGTAATTACTTCCTGCCCTCAGTTAAAGAGCATACAAAACATTTGCTAGACCAATACTCGAATACAGCTCATCAGTCTGGAACCCACATTACGTATCT